>CAVNZL010000139.1:135000-172500 GCA_963693355.1 Pontia daplidice | reverse complement strand
ACATTTAATTAAACTTTCCACGTACTATGCGGTTTACATAAATTTCTATTTTAGTTATACGTGTAGTTATTTTGTTGGTCTTACATTTTTCTACTCTCACTGGAAGTCAATTTTGTGGTTTTATTCACTATAAAGTTTGCTATAGTTGTTTTTAGTGTTTTCATATGTAATTTACGTAAATCTTTTTGATATATATAAATATATAAACTTCTTAACCGATTTTAAATTAAATTTGGACACCGTGAGCAGTATGGTCCAACTTAAGAGTTAGGAAAGCTTAGATCTTTAATTATAGTCGCAATTTTATTTTATTGCCATTTATTTGTCTATAATTAATTGACAGTCACAATTATTTGTTAACTCCTAAAGATTCTAACAGAAGTGAATACTTTTCGACTGGATTGAGTAAGTAATCAATAGATGGCACTGCTATGGTAAACCGACAAACGTGTCATATAAAGATTAATTTATTAACCTAAATAAAGCATATTTTTATTGTTTAATACGCTTTCGCTTAAAACTGATAATTATTTTTATCGAACTAAAAAAATGATTGTTAGAAATTTTTGGCACCTTTGCCGGAGCAGCTTATAATATATTAATATCATGACAATTTTCACATAAGATATCACATGTTAAATAGGTGTAACAGCCCTACCATTAAAATTCATGCTTGCTAACAAGTCCAGCCCACTGACGATATTGATATAAATTGATTACGACTCGTCGCGACATACATTAATAAGCTGTGCGAATAACTTATCTCTAGTAAATTATGACTAATAAGTATCGATTTCCATTGAACTATTACACATATATTCTTGTCATTACTACCAATTGGGTGTTGTATATTTTTTGTAGGCCACTGTTATTAGACTTGATTTATTGATTGCAAGGCATTGGACCCACCTAATCCTTTTAGTTTGTTTGTGATGTAATATTTTTAAGCGAGTTATATATTTGAAACAATATCTATATACTAACCAGACACTTCCGTTGTCATGTTTATGATGGTGATATCAATCTGATTCTTTCAATGAAATTAATGGATATTAAATACTTTTTACTAATAAGTTTTATTTATCTACTAGCTGACCCGGCGAACTTCGTACCGCCTTAGCGTAGCTTTGATGCACTATTTTGTTTTGTATTATACGTTTTTTATTACGTAATTTTATTTTAGCTTTTTATTGGCGTAGTAAATACACATATATCCGTGCAAAGTTCCATCTTTCTAACACTAACCGTTTCGACGCTAGAGTGAGAACGGGCGAATGAACGGACATGACGAAGGGTTCCTTTACGTAGACTGCGGAACGCTAATAAAAGTAGCCTAAGTGATTCCTTATTACATCAGCTACCAATCAAAAAAAAGTCCCGTCAAAATCGGTCCAGCCATTCCAGAGATTAGCCGGAACAAACAGACAGACAGACAAAATTTTTAAAAAACATCTTTTTGGTGTATGTATCGTATATATATTCATATGCATATAGTAAAAAACTGTTATTTCAATATTAAAAACAGACACTCCAATTATATTTAGTTATATTTTATTATAGATTATATAGGGACAGATAAAACTATGTTCAAAGATAGATTTCATAAAAAATATTTCTGCGTATCTACTATAGAACTCCTGTACATTACATATTTTATAAGTAACTAATCTTATGTACAGTAATGCAATATAACATTAGAATTAGCTCTTTTATAGGTGAATTTGCAATCTTCATGCGTTAGGGGCAAGGTCAGACGGTGCTGCCCGCACTCATCAATTTTATGTAAATAATCTCCCGGTATTCGCAGCACAATAAAGCAAGCCAACTTGATGGATTTTCGTATTATCTTACCTTCATTTTAATTCACAATAGAAAGTTATTGCGTGGATGCGGTTACTATTGTTAGAATTATATTATAATTAAGTTGTTGGGATTGTTAGTTGTGTTAGTCAACAGTCTGTTGCTTTTTTGATCTATTCAATAGCAAGGCTTAATTATTTTTCAATTCAGACTGAAGAATAATATAAGACGTATGAATATTTGAAAATTAGTAAACAACGTAATTGAACTTTTGTCAAATGAATCACCTTTATTAAACTAAAACAATTGAACAGCAAGGCTACTATTGATTATCGATAATGTCTAATAAACCTGATCAGTGAGTCAATGACCTCGTTTTGTTACAATCGAATCGAGCTCCAATTTGACTTGTGTCATATGATGATTGCAACATTGGCTATGGCTAATTGGCTGAACGAATTTTGCCCGTGCCACTGTGGTTTATTTAAGAATGTAATAACGATGTGACTAGTATATCATTAGCATAATAAACAGTCGTAATTTTTTACACTTTTAAAATCTACGAGAATTTTGCTAACACTAACTGCGCAATGGTGCTAATTTCCCAAAATTTCGAATGAATGAATTCAATATAAATTTTTGTCAGTTGTAGAATTGGCGCATTGGTACACTTTCAGCTCTTAATATAGATAAGATATTTCAATATAATATAAATAATTGAATAGGTCTGAAAACGCCGAGACGTTCTTCTTAAAAGCTTGATTTAATTGTAAAGAACTCGCTAAGATTATACCAATACAAGGTGGACACAGATTGCACAGACTATGTAAGAGATAACATAGTTAGTCCCAAAAGCCTAAATATACAGCGATTAAGTAAAGGGTTAATCGTCCATGCGCTCCATACGTCTTCGTAGCTCTTTGTTGGAATAGACAGTATGATTGCAACAGCACTTTACTTTGTTTTCTACACGTCGCAAGTCCATCGATCAATGCTGTGCCTGCGCACCAATTTGTTAGTTCACAATTTATTCTTGTACACCCTTGTCGTGTACGGAATGCCGGCAAAAAGATTTCCCGACATTGAACTATGTCTATGTTATGTCAGGGATTCTGAGTATTTTAATAGCTACATTTGTCTTGTAGGAAAAATGGTGTGAGTACAATGTACTCGTTACAAATTTCAAATTTCATAGTTCACACTAAAAGTTTCAGGAACTGGTCCGGTATTTGAAAAAAATTTTTGTTTTTTTTTTTTGCTTTTTTTTTTTTTTTTTTGGGGGTTTTTTTTTGGGGGGTTTTGGGGGGGGGGGGGTTTTTTTTTTTTTTTTTACTTTTTGAATGTAATTTACACGATACTTGGACTGATTAAAGAAATTTTAGGTGCATAGTAAGCGCGGTTAAGTCAATTTCAGTGAAGGCTCTGGCAATGGTCCCTCGCTGTGAACAACAAAAACTTGATGGTGTGTACTGTTTCATTGAAACAAACATGTGACCTATCATAAAAACCATCAAATATAATAAACCCCAAACAAAAGTTTGGAAGTGAGAAAGCTTTCTATGCGGTTAATTTTGACCGATACTCGACGACGTCACTTGCTGCAGTGCCATGCTTACCAGATTCAACGAAGATGCGTCAAATTTTGAATTTGACATTGTAACAGGTGACGAAACTTGAAATCATTACTAGTATTTCAAAACAAGTAGCAAACGAGCGTATGAGTCTCTAAAGATAAGTCAAAGTGGCGTGAAAATTGCATCCAATCGGATACTTGCTTTTTTAGCGAAACGTAACTGCTATTGCTTTGAATATCCTTGTACCATAAATAGTCACTGGTAAATGACCATTTGTTTACCGTAAATTATTGTCTTGTATCACGACAATGCTAAGTTCCACAGGGCCAGACAGAAAATGACAGACGAATAAATTATTGAGGGTGAAAAATGTAGAACTTATTCGACATCCTGTCTATGCCTTGTGACATTAAAAAAATTTGAGAATCAATTACCTAACGATTCAGAAAGGGCTTTACAAAAGTTTGAAAAACACGTTTCTGAGGTCACAGCGGAGGAGTGGTACAAAAGTTTTGAAAAATTGTTTAATCGATCAAAAAAATGCGCAACGCAAAGGTAGAATATTTTAAGAAACAGTTGATTCATTTTTGACCTTCAAAAGTATTATTGTTTTACTTATTTTTGCATTATTTAACCAACAAAATATTCTGTCTGGTTGTATTAAAAACATGATATGTTTTATAGACAGTTCTACAATTCATAGCAACATGCTAGCTTTTCTAAGGTTATAGTGTGCCATGTCAGAACTGATTGCTCTTCAGTTTTGATTTATGACTCGCGCACAATGACTTTCCTATGTATTATACAAATTGTTAAGGGGTCAAGTTTAGAACACGTCATGTCACTTGTGCACTATGAACTGGTCTTGTCATGATTATATTTCGTACCTCTAAAATAAAAACACTTAAAAAATTAAATAAAAATTGTGCTTTATTAGGAATGTTATAGGTATTCTTGGTTAAAAAATGTCAAGCAGCTTGTGCGATCTAAACTGATCTTGACGCAATGGTTACCATGCCGAACAGCTACGCCGAGGGTTCGATCTCAGTACAGTAAACATTTGGGTGATGAACATAACCTTTTACCTGTTATATATATATATATAAGTAGATGTTTATCAGTAGTCAAGCTATAAATAGTTTACCTTGGGCCTAAACGACCGTGTCTAAAAATTGTATCGCAGTATGGTAATGGTAATAAACGAAAAAAAAAAATATATGATATAGCTTTCTCGATGAAAAATAATTTTTCTGAGATTAATTTATTAAAATTTCCTATCTAATTATTGAGGGTATTTGGCGAATGACACGACCACCTCCTGAAAATTTCAAAATATTTATCTTAAGTCTTAAGTCAGTCATTTAAGTGATTTTTGTATTTTTTTTTTTACAAACAAATATCTATAACCATTAGTCCATTCAAACGAAAATATGAGTATTGATTCTCATTATGGATAAAAAGACGTCATGTACATTGTGTGTATTTAGACGGCCTCTTCATGATATTACTTTGCGAAATGCCGTATAAAACGTTAATTTTTAAATGTGAAAGAAGAAAGAATTATTCATTGTAATTAATACAAAATATACACGCATATGTAATTTATAACATCTTTGTCGCTACCACCTGATTATCTTCCAGCTTCCTTTCGTGGGCGATCTAATTACCGACAAACCAAGAACAATAATATGTAATCTGAATATTTATGAGCTCATACAATGCATCCGTGAATTTGATATACTTTACTGTTTATCTTGAACGAAAATTGACTCTGTGCAATGAATAATTTATTGTGAGCAACCCGCACTGACGTTAACCATATTTTAATATAAATCCATCTACCATATTGTATGCAAAATGCCATTGAATGCAGTGCAAGCCGGGATCATTATTCGAATATCCGTTGCGATATTCATCACACTGAACTCGATGCAGAATTTAAAACAAATCATCTTTAGCTGAAGCGGGTATAAGATCGCGGAAATTTTAATTTATCGATTTTTAAGTCGCAGAACTGGTACTGGCGAAGGCCCAATAGAACAATGCGAAGTACGATTACTACTAACTATCGACTTGTTATAAATTATTCAAATAAAGTTGCTTTGTTATGGAGGTCGATACACTCATAAATTCTTCTGCCAGACCCTTAGCATGGCCTGGTTACATTATAATAACTAAATAAAAATGCCAATTTTATACGCAAAAGGACACATTATACTGTCCGCGCATGTCTTAAAATAGACTGATCTCTGATCATTATACCATTGGAAATGGTGAGCAAAATTGATGAGGGGGTCGCACTCGTACAACGAAGACAAAAATTGAGAATATCAGAACAAATTAACATCACATTCGCTAAGACTATATTTCATTCAGCGTCATATACACAATTATACAATTATTATCAAATCGATTATTTTATTTACTATCGTAAGGATCATGTTAAACAGCCGTTGTTATCATCGAAGCAATCTGGTCTTTGTCTTATTTTGTTAAGTCGCTATATAACTTGGCCTTCATAAAGAAACACCAACATATTTACCCCATTATTAGCAGGGATTTACCTACCAAAGACTACTACTATAGAATGTTTATTTTAGTATAATGTGTGACATCGTTTCGTGATCGTCGAAATTAGAAATCATTAGCGTAATGGGTGCCCTAGATACAGCTGTTACAATAAATTTCTTAATTGTCCCGCGCGATCCAGATTCTCAGACGGTGAAGCGAAAGCGAGCTTTAGGCTTGCCGCATGGTCACGTAATCAGGGAATACAAGCAAAACAAATCAATACACATTATTTTATTTATAACTAGCTGACCCGACAGACTTCGTCCTGTCAAAAAAAATTGTAATGTGGCAGTGTTTTGTTTTTATAAAAATCACTCCAAAATGTGTTGTAGTGTTTTACACTTGTTGAATTTACTTTCTTGTTTCAAAAATACCACTTTGAGAATCATTTACGTGAATTTAATTTTATAAATATACATAATCCTAAAGTGACAAACAATTTCTAAATTATTCACGTATAGGGAAATAAACGCGATGAGCTGATGAACTTATGGTATTACGTTCCACCTAATATCCTAAAAAGTATACAAAAGTAAACTACTCCTTCTCAGGCAAGCTTTAAGAATTTTTAATAAAGAAAATCTACTTATAGCGAAGTATGAGGGACATACAAAAAATATATACGAGTGGAAGTGTATACATCGTTCAAGTTCTTGTTATTCGGTCGAAACAACATTTCTATTTGTCTGAAAGTATTATTCTCAAATTCCACAATGATGAAAACAAATGGTAATATTTTATACATTCCTGGCTAATGCGATTAGATGGATACGAAAGTAGGAGACAGTCGATTCATTAGGATAATGTACAATGTAAATAGTTCTGTGTCAACAACATTCATTATGGGAAAACTTTTATACCTGCATTCGGAAAAATAACTATATGTATGTAATCTTTAAAACTATAGTTTCTTATAGTTTTATACACATACACACCTTTTATGAACATAAGGCTTGACCATGGACCATATTGATACGGAAACAGGATAATGATTATTTATATCAAATCATATTTATTGAAGTTTATAACGGTATTACTTTAATATAAATTCCTAAGTTTTATTACTTGATAATGAACATCTCTGCAGTTTTTTTACAAAAGCTTTAAGCAAAGACTCAAACGGTAAAAGTTGCACACAAAAGATCAATGTCATAGAATTAAATGTTTTTATTGACTGGCTAATCGTTTCCGTTACGAAATTTTATACCGACAAATTTACATATCAATCGAAGTGCTAGTTAGTCATAATTAATGCTTTATCCAACTCAATACTTAGACTTGTCAGATACAGGAAAGGTGGAAAGTTCAATGACCTATACACTTGAGGGATTTAGGTGATTTCTTAACTAAGATGATGTTCTATACAGAATCTTCGTTATATTCAGAAAATAGTCATCGTATCATAAAATACACCTACTGAACCCAAAGTCAATAAAAAATGAACGGTTCCTGAAGATTTTTTAGAGCATTACATTTTATATACCATAAAAATATTGTATGAGTGTATTTGTATATTAGGTTTCTTTTTTTAATATGTTCAAGATCTAAATAATTATTAATTACCAATATACCTGGTGTTGTTTCTATATATATATTATCAAAGTACTGTCACGATTATATTTAATGGAGTACGACTGGGTATGGGTAATAAGTATGGCTGTTAAATCATATTCTCTGGAGAATATAAAATAACTTCTTAAGAATTTACCAAAGACATCCAATAAAGCAAGTCAGTTAACTGATCAAACAAAAACGATACTCAATCAAGACGAAAGGAGAGGTGTTCACTGTACAACCATCAATCATCATGCCGAATAGGGATGCGTACTGGATATTCTACATACTAGGTTTCATACCAACCAGTATATACTTAGTATTTGTGGAAAATAATATTAGTTTTTTAATTATTTGTCGTATTATTCGTTAAGTTATTATTATCAATTGGAAATAAGTATAAGGACTAAATTATAATATTTAAACGTTCGTATCGTGGTTTATATTAATAAAGATGTACGTGCGTATAAGTTATTAAAACAAATTGAGTTTATTAGCATACTACAACAAATTAATAATCATTTCATAGCTGTATTCCGATATTTTATGCCGTACCTTTTCCATATGCCGCTTCCATAAAGTATTCGCTACCTCGGTACTTGTCATATACCTGTTACGTTAGGACGTACGAGTTTCTAATAGTTGGAACTGAGCCAAAAATGTAATAAAGTACTTCTCGTTAAATCTTTGATGGCACTACTTCTATTAACCTGTTCGCTGCTTGTAAATTTTATTAATATGTATTTTTGAGAAATAGCATAACAGCTGCTAAGAGAGTTTTTATGACATAAGTCGCCTACTTCTTTCTGGGATTAGTAATTTTTTATGTTTGTAGAATATTTTCGTAGAAGAGTTAATCAAATATAATAAAAATTTAAATTGAAAGATTTGTTTAGGAAATCTTATTCTAGTACATATACGTCAAATATTGAATGATTACAGAAATGAGTTACTTGTTGGTGTACCCGCCCTTTTTAAAGTATGGGTAATATGTATTATAGATTATGATAGAATTATATAATATGATAGAATTTTATGTGCTATAGCAAAAGTATTTGAAAAAGGAATTTGTGATTATATTTACCCAATTATTGCGAAAGGAATACCTGACTCGCAAATTTTATGAAAAACCGCTCATGTATCTAATTTGACGCTCTTCACAAATTATGTATTGGAGCAGATGGAGAACGGTGGACAGGTTGATGTTATCTACACGGACTTTGAAAAGCCTTTGACCGCTAGATCACATCATCTTGTTGCAAAAGCTTGAATCGCTGGGTATACATGGAGACCTCTTGAGATGGATTACCTCATACCTTGCTAATCGTTCACAGGCTGTAGTCATGGGTGGTTACAGATCTGACTTTATCACTATACCATCGGGCGTCCCCCAGGCTCACACCTTGGCTTTATTCTACAACCATATATATATGATATCGATATATGCTTTAAGAGCGCTAAGCACATTTTGTATGCTGATGATAAGAAAGTATTTATGAGAGTAAATTCTACATCCGACTGTTTGTTAATTCAACAGGATTTGAACAATCTTATGTCATATTATGCTATTAATAATATTACTGTCAGCATTCCTAAATGCCATTGCATTAGCTTCACGCGCAAAAGTAAGCCAATAAAATTTAAATATAAATTGAACGACACTGAATTGGAAAGAGTTGAGTCAGTTCGAGATCTGGGCGTCTGTCTCGATTCAAAAATGACATTTTCTCATCATGTTAGTGAAGTTGTAAATAATTCCTTTCGTAACTTAGGATTTGTTATACGTACATGTAAACCATTTACTTCAGTCACTAGTCTAAAGGTTGTTTATTATGCATATGTTCGAAGTATTCTAGAATATGCCCACCTATATGTCCCAATATATCTATACATAAAACAGGATCGAAAACATTCAAAAAAGGTTTTTGAACCATATAAATTACAAATTTAAATATGTCAAGAGAACATATCAGGAAAATTGCCAAGAACATAAATTGTTAACACTTGAGAAGCGCCGATTAGTTTTAGAAATGGGATTACTGTATGACGTGCTGCGTGGCAGAATTGATTGTCCGGAGCTCTTACAGCAACTTAGGTTTGATGTACCTTCGCGCCGCACAAGGCATACATATCTCTTGGTAGTGCCTTCGCACAGAACCAATTACGGGCAGAACGCGGTTTTGTCGCGCTTAGCATATAATTATAATAAATGTTTTAATGATATTGATCCCTTTGTGGGTAGTAAAAGGAGCTTTTTGAGCAGTGTTAAAGATATATTGCTACAAAACTAAGAATATGTGTTATATATCTATGTATGTATGCGTGTGTGTGTGTATATATATGTATATGTATGTGTATATGTATATGCATATATATGTATGTGTTTGTATATGTATATTGTATATTATTGTATATATTTATTTATTAATAATTATTCACACTTGATTTAAGAACGTATGTATACTTATGTTATGTGATTATTTTTTTTATAATATTTTGTGTATTTTCTTTTTTACGTAGTACTTGTACTTATATAAGCAACTATTATTATTTATTTAATTCAAAGAAGAACTCGGCGTCTCATATTTTTGTATACTGTGGACAGCTTGTTGGCCGGAAAAATATGTGATTAATTTAAGTTAAAATTGTACTAGTGTTAAGAATGGCTGTTGTTGTCTCTGTTGGAATAAAAAAAAATGAAAAAAGATATGAAAGCAATGCCACTTGCACAAGTGATTCAACTACCGTATAAAACCTTAAGATTTAAATTGAATCCATTGTTTAGACATACAAAGAGAAACATATTTGAATAAAGATATGATTCTGGTGTTAATAATGTTTTGAATGACATTTACCATCAGCTGCTAAATCAAAAATATTGATAAAAATATATCAAAAATATATCTGCCCCATTTCACAATAGTTATGGACATAAATTTTCACTTAATTATGTAAAAATATATCACAGAATAAATAGCGAAAGACCTGCTACGATTCTACATACGATTTAAAAATAGCATACGAGAGAATTCTTTTAAAAGTATAACAAAAGAGTTGCTCGGCTAGAGTGCATTACTAACACAGTTCTATTATTTTAACATTAAAACCTACTTTAGTACAATGAGGGAAATTTGAGAATATTTTTTTTCCAGCCTTTAACTAAGTCCGGAATACGTTCACCTTATTTACAATGCAATTGAGTACTCTTCATACGATGTATTAAACAGAATAATAAAATGGATTTTAATTATATTTTATATGCTCTATTACGAATGATCTTATGATATATATATATATATATATTTATTTGGTATTTCCCATCGAGGCATGGCTCGCACCATATAAAGCGTAAATTAAGCTACACAGAATACTGTTTTTACCTTTCGGCGGGAATACCAGGTCCATTCTCTTGATGGCATCCAACGAAGAGCGGTTCGAGGTTCGTACAACGACAAACAGTCACAGTCCGAGCGGGTTCGGCGCATAATAGGAAATTATATCCGTCTCACCTTGATGTCCGCCATTGCTAAGATTCATCTGGACCAATACGACATGAGCACCTTCGAGAAAAGTTCGTTACTGTAGAGTATGTTTGGACAATTAATGAATAATAATGGAAACTTATACCCTCATTATTTAGGAACCGTTCTTTGTTTCGTTCATTTGTTTTTTTTTTCAAGGACCGTTTTTAATTAAATCAAATAAACTTTATTGTACACAAAATAAAAATAAATAAATCAATTTACTAAAAGGTTCGTCTGCGCTGATTTTCAGCCAGTTCTACTTAACTCACTTCTAATATAATTAATTGAATCAGGCGTTATTTTGGGGAAGACCATAGTATAAAATAAAAATATTTTTTTTTTCGCGGAGTACTGCTTGTATATTGGTTGATTGGGATTTTGCCACTACTAATAAATATACACCTCTTTTTATTTTTCTTCTTCCGCTTATTTCACTGTTCAACAATCAGCTTTAGCAGTCAGATAGTCTGACCTTATTTGTAATAAATAATATTAATAATTGCAAAGCTCTTAAAATAATAAAAATTTAAATTAAAATTCAAAACAGGTGACGACCGTGATATGGGATAGTAGAAGAAATAGTTAATATATCTATTTAGAGCGCTGAATGAAGAATCTCTGATGACTACTTATCTAAAAGAAATTGTTAAGTTGGTCCGAAAAGTATTTGAAGTTTATAAACGAAGTGGAAGTATTAGTTTGGCACCAAGTTGGTGACAGACAAAGAGCTTTCGGTGGCGATAATGGTGCATGAAGAGAACGAGAGAGAACGAAACGTAAACAGTAGACAGCCTTCACACTATTATGAAACAATATAGTCACCCGACCGGAAGTCGTTAATGAACCAAGAAAAGCTCAGCTTAATCTGTTGTCATCTGGACTACTGATATCCGTCTGTTTAGATTGCGTTTTCATTTCGCTCTTTGTAATATGAATTGCTCCCCAAAGTCTAGACTGCCTGCGGTAGACCCGCTTCCGGCCCAATTAGTATTAATTATTATGGTTGATACAGTATATATGATATAGGAACTCTCAAAGCCCGTTGGTTGCTAAAGGATGTCTGATTCTCATAACAATAATGTTATTCCTGGGGTAGTGCAAATAATTTTATTTGAAAATTGCAATCTCGAATATTATTCCGTTATGTCAAATAAGTTATTCTCTTATGATTAGAAGTTTGGTTTCCAGAAATTTCTTCTGTATCATCAATTATCTCGAGTGTCTAGACAGAATTATGAAGAATACTGTCTGTTTCCCGCGGTTCCATTTGCTTTACTTAAGAGAACCATACATATAAGCGTTGTCTTGTCCATAATAAAGTTGCTAAGTTTTTTATAACACATCTAAGATATTAATTACAGTCAAATGCAATTAATAACCATACTATTCAAAATTAAATACTTTGGCTTTTTAGCGTCTAGGTACATAGAAAATCTTGGCAAGTAATTAATTATTTTCCAGCAAATGTTAGTATCAGAAAAAAGTTTTTTGAACGGTATTCTAATATGCATCTCAAGACATGTGAGTACTATAAAATTTTAAAACATTATACAGAAATTGTTTTCTAGATTTAGTTATTACCCATGTCCTAGCCATTGTGTTTTACATGCGTACACGTATTTTTACCTACAAAAGGGTACGCTCCGGAGTTTGGTTTGATTGGGATTTTTTCTTAGGTGATGATATGTTTTCTGTATCCTGATGAATGTTCTATCAAAATGAAGATATTTTTCTAATCTATTTGTTAGAAATATAACGGCTATTCCAAAATATTTAGATACGGAAAACTGAAAGGAACCGTTAAGGAATTTCTCCGAGTTTGAAGACCGCTATAAAACTTTCTAGTTTCAATTTAAACGGAAAGTTAGACTATTAGAATCCCATATATTTTTAGATAATCACTCAGATTAAATGTGGCTATTAATTTCAATTACTAAGCTATTAAGGCAGTTAAAGCTACGCTCGAATGTTAACATCATTAAAATAGAGATTCTTTGATCAATGAAGATGAATTTATTCAATTTGCAATATAACTAAATAACTTTAATTTAAATAAAGACACGATTTAAAACGCGAATATCTAAATTATATTAAATACAACAATTGTTCTTAAAAGTGATACATATTTTTTTTACTTTTAATATTTTACAATGTTTTGTACCTATATTTCCTACATTGTTTCCACACATTTCCTTATTTCCAATATTGTTACAGTAACATTTCAAACTATTGCTTACAGTGAAGGAAAGTTCGTGTTAAGAATTGTTTTTTACACTATTCTAATTATATACAGACCCATATCAATGTTACAATGGCAACAGCCGATCAAAATATTGTTTATTTTGTCATTAACTATAGTTGAACAATTGGTACATCACAAGCAATAGCAGTTTAAAAAGTCTTATGAAAATATCAATTAGAACATTCATAAACGGCCACTAGGTTCACTTTAAGCAAGAAAAAGCTGACAAGTATCGTCTTATTGAAGGTAGAAAGTAAATAGAGGGATATTGTACTCACTATAGCGGGGGCAAAGGCAATGAGAAAATTTCCACCACAACAGTTGGAAGCGGTTTTAAAAAGTACAAATTTCGTTCGAGTCTAGTTTCCCGTTCTTTCATTTGTCTGTGCTAATATTTGCCTTAGCGCATTATTACTGCAGTACTACACAATACCTGCGTCAGGGTGCGTTCCTGGCTCCATTTGTTTTTAATCGCAAAAATAAATGGTGCCTTGAAGGGCACGTTGAATGTGTAATCAGTGGTCGTTATGAAAAATATCTAGTAATATGTCCTGTTTAGTATTTTATGTAACAGATAAACTACATTTAAATAAAAATTACAGGTGTTTTATGATAGTCAGAGAAGTTTTACCTTTGTGATAAAGTAATAATTATCAGTTTTAAACAACTCAAATATGAAATTAACTGCACATTTGGTTTACTGTTTTGAGGGAGCATACAAGTGAAACACTGTTTTATCCTGCGATTCTATTGAAACTTATATTTTCTTTAGTCTATATTTTTTTATTCACAAAGCAGTTTTATTGTTTACTTATACTTTTCACCAGTGTTATTTCAGAGGGTGCCCATGATACAGCAGTCATCGATGGAATAGTTGATCCTGCGATTAAAGATTTCCACCAAACAGAAAACACTTTATTGTATTTATTTATATATACGAGTACGTTCCATAGTTAAATCTTGTGTTTGTATATGACACAAAAAAAAAGAAAAATCTTATCGTATTTTTTTTCTACACTCGTAAACTCCTCGTTTTACACATACAATAACCTGAAAAACAAAGGCATCCCAAACTCATGTTTATTAAAAGTCGTAAAACGAAAAACATAAGCCTTAGACAAGTCACTTTGATTGCTGTTGTTTCACAAACAAAAAATTCAACAAGTATTAAGTTAAATATTCGTGAAGGTTTTGTTTGTTTTTTTAATACAGATATTCATATACATCAAAGTATAGTATGCATAAATATTAAGTTTCGTTTAATTTATTGAAGTTACCCTATGACTTGCTGTATTAATTGCCATGCAGCCCACACCACCATACACTAGTCCTGCATAAGTCGAAAATAACTCAAGTCAAGAAAATAAGTGAAAATAAGTTGAAGCAATTCTTTGTAATGTCGTCGTACCCGAATAAATCTTGACGAATTTTATGTTTTACATTTGAAATCATCAAATGATTTGTTTACGGTGGTAAGAGGCTCCTGTTTAAATAAAATCCTTAAATGTGTAACGCGATTTTCACCAATCTAACAAAAACCGTATTGCATCATCATGTCTTCCCCATTGGGAAATATTTTTATGATAAAAATAACATTAATTTCAAATGTTGAAAGTTATGAACATAATTTTATAATATGTACAGATTATGTTACAATACTTTTTGTGACTTGTCTAGACCCCCGTAGTCACTGCCAACCGAGCTAAGTCAACAGTCATTTCATAACTTGATGCGAAGGTGCCATACATACTTTATGAGACGTCTTTGCGTTCCCTTGCGAAGTCGCTAGGACTTGCATGTTACGTGTCGCCTTTTAGCTTAGCTCAATGTTGTATAACATCCAGATAAGAGCGTATTTTTACAATCCAATAATTTTTGTGTTCGAGTATTTCTTTTAAGCTTAAAGTTACAATGAATTATTTCCATCGAAAGTCAGATGATCACAGTTATAACTATGCAGCAAAATCAAATCAATCAAACGCGGCGACGTTTAGGATTATTACGGCGGCTCTTAATAAGGATTGAAAAAGAAACTGTGTTTTGTTCTTTTGTAAATAACTAATATGTTTTCCTTAATGTGATATATTGAGGAACGACCCCAACAACTAACCAGTTTGGTCCATTTTGAGTTCTATACTTATCCAAATGTATATAGTAATATCCAAACAATGGATTTTATATAGATGTGAATGTATTACATTATTTTCGTTTCGAGAGAAGAATTAATAGCAAATTTGAGTTTAGGTCCATAAAAAAAGTTGATACACGCGTACCGAATGTTTAATAACATTTAAAATGTTCCCAAACCATAACCTAATAATATTAAAAAATAAAAATATTTAACAAATGCGCAGTCCTAATTTGAATACCTCTCATTCATTAAAATAATTGATTCAAAGAGCATTGAAATTTGTTAGCGAATGTTAATTACTCGAGGTCAGTTAATCAGCCAGCGACGCAGAAAATATGTATGTTTCACACGGTATTGTAAAAGCCGACTCATTTGTTTTTTTCATTAACCAGTCCGGTCGGCGAGTTCTTCCATATTAGTGTATTGATAATGACGTCATTACCGGCCTATTTAGCATATACGCTTTTTTCCCGTAATTAGCCTTAGATGCATGGCCCCGTCCAATTATAGAGCTGAATAGAATTTCACTAGCATTAATTGATTCTTGCATAAGTATGCTCTTTATGCTGTCCATTATAATGGTTCTTAGTGTGCATTTACATAAATTTTTAATCTCATCGCTATATCGCTATTGTATTACTATATATAAATCCTGTTTTAGTGTAAGTAGTCGCAAATGATAACGTTTTAGCAAAAACAAAAGAATTTCGTTTTGATTTATAGTTGTATTGTAAATCTCGTTACTGGACTGTTTAGGATCCCCCTTACTTGAAAACATTCCCGGTAACTAAAAAGTTCTTTTTTCAAATAAATACGTAACATGTTAGAAATTCCCAAACCTAGTTCGATACTCAGAAGGACCACCGTCGAGAAATAGTTTGGAGGCCTCTTTAAGCTCAACTTTTAACTAAGCAAATTTAATCGAATCAATTATATAATATAATATTTAATGTAGCTTTACATTTTCACACTGAAAATGCAAATTAACGTGCAACATGTACACATAATAATATAGATAGGAATGTAGGTCGAATGTTGATTGCACACTCTTCTCATATTGAATTCTCTTTTTTACGCCAAACGATGCCGCTGGCGGAAAAAATTTCATATCGCCACGCGTTTTGCAAGTAAAATCAGATAACTTTTGACACTTCAATTACGCTGTGATGGGCCCTAATTTTTTGCCAAAGCGAAAAACATGTCGTGTCACGAGCACACAAGATTTCAAAAGTTCTCTGAAGAAAGTTTTCTTATGCTTGAAAATAGACGATTGGGCTCGGCTATTTTGGTTCGCGCAATGGTCTTGTCTGAATTTGGGTAATTAGAAGTTCGTTAATTATAATTTTTAACAGAAGATTTTTCCTTTTGTACCAATATTCATAAAGGTCAAACTTGGTACCAGCCATCTAATTTCCATAGTATATTAAGAAATGAGTCAGAATTTTATATTATGTTTTATATCATTATGAGTGATAAAAATTACCATTTTTAGATGTTAATTTTTCAAGACATTTGAAGCATATATTTAAAGTTCCAAATATTGTTTGATGTTTTTGACACATTTAACATTAAAAAATTAACAATTAAACAAAAAGTGTATATTTATATTTACCACTCCTTTATATATAAAACTTTAAATCATACGTCACATTCTGCACGGACAGTAAAATGCCCACATAAAATGTCCACAAACAGATGAATTAATAATTCACATCGAATAATCTCAGAGTAAAGGCATACTACAAAGGAGACAAACAAATCTTCGTTAACGGCTTGACAAAAGACGCCGGCCTCATTGTTAATAAATAAACTGTTGTGTTCATTGGTTCCGCTCTAATTGCTTAAGAAAGACATATGGATAATTGTAATTTCTTTTGTTTATATTGAGACTGGAAGGATGAAGTCTTTAAAATAAGTTTATATTGGATTCTATTTATAAAGCTTATAATATATTGTTTATGTGCTTACATCCCCACAAAACTAAAGCAGTCTAACTTCCTACTCTTTCAACCGAGGGAGTCTCGTATATTTCTGTTGAAATCAGTTTGCGCTGTGTTCCAAAGAGTAAATGAGAACTTTAGTGAAAATAGTTCAATTGGAATGAATTAATTTTATTTATAAGATATTTAAACATTAACATATGTCTTTTGTTTCTTTACTTGTTATGTAATAGTATCAGTACATAATAATTAATTTAATTTTGCACATAATTCCGTATGTATATAGAATTTTTCATAATCATGTGTTTAACTCCTCATAGTTTTTATAGAACATTTCACATCGTACATATACGTTTTAATGGGACAAATATGAATGGACCCATGAATACGTGATATCTCAATAGTAGTAAAAACATATAATTATATAACGAAAAATTAAGAGCAATTCATCATTCGGTGACTAATTTATATCACAGTTAATCTGCCAAAGTGAAGTATTAATATTACTGTTAGTCGATTTATCACTCACGTTATCTTAGATACCTTGATTTATTATTGTGATTCATTCAATGTAGACAGATTTGTTTCACAAAACACACTTTTGAGTCCCTTTGTTTGCACGAAACAGATGACTTGTGAATACCAAAACTAATCAGTGACCTAGAAATGCAGGAACAAAGATTTCTAAGAACTAAGATAGCAGTGAATATAATTTTCATTTAAACGGGGACGGATGAAATCTTAAAAAAAAGCATTTTGTAAATTGCTTTGTTAGGACATATTTCTTGGTATGTGTGAAGAGACTACACTATATATACAACAAAAGTAATTCCTTTGGCAGAATATAAAACAGTATTTCTTTGTGGTGGAAGTACATAATATACGAGAGAACTCTTGGCTCATAAGCTTTAGTACCAGCCAGGCGCTAACGGTAAGAGACATTCTGTCATTTGCCCAAGCCTATATTGGTACAAACTGCCTCATTGATATTCTCTTGACGAATATAATTATATAATATCATTAGTATCAATGCAAAGGTCGCTTAAAGTGCACATACCCGTACTCTTTTTTGTACACCCCCTTAAATATAAAAATGTTATATTAATTTTCCAACGATATTCGGAAACACAAAGCCAAAATGTAAGTTTACAATTATTTCCCGTCTTTCAAGTTCGCCATTTGGCCGTAGAACAAGTTGTAATATTCATCATTCCTTTGGCTTCAGTGAGTTTAAAATACATATAGCTGCTTTTTATTTTTATTTTTATTCATTCTCGCCTCGATGTTGCCAGACCGAGCACTCGTAAAACTATCCAAGATCTTTGTTTTACATGTTTTAAATTGTAAAAGCAAAGCTGTGTTTGTTATTTTAGATTACTTTATCAATTACCGTACATACATCATTAATTTACCTTGTGTATTATGTCACCAATGCTATATATATATACATTATATCGATAGTCACATAAAGAAAGGTTTCCTTAAACTATTATTTTCGCAGCAAATTTTCTGTTATTTGTTAACAAATTGTTCAAAATTATTTGTTATTAGAAATACATTTAGCTACGTATCTTATAGTCACAAAAAATGTAACCTATAATTCTTAAAGGAGATATGGTTTGAAAATGATAAATGCTCAAAATAATAGTACAGCCGAGCATTTACCCTCAACCTCTTTTGCTCAACACTCCCGCGCCCGCATCTACTTAATCTTTCCGTAGCACCCGGTTGATTAAGTATAGAAAAAGGTTAAATAACAGTGCGTATACAATTTTAACGTGCATAAAAATAACGCCCTTAATATATCGAGGCGCCAACACTATGATTTAAACGTTCTTATGGGAAAGATAAACAACGAAAACAAGAGATATATCATGCCATTTAGCGCTCCACATCACACCTTCCAAGTCATGTTTGCGTATTACGAAACACCGCAACATCAAAGATATTGCTATTATGTAGCGGTACGAAGTAGGCTGTAGATAAATGATCGTATTATGAATTAAACCGCATCTTTCATTATTATAGCGAATAGATAAAAATCTATGAACATTTTTTTCATTAGAAAATCGACGAAAATTATGTTTCCGTTCGTATTAAAGCTCTTCACTTAAATATTTATAATACAAGTGCTTTTAATAATGAGCAAATAATAAATATAACTTTGTTTTTGTCTTATGTAATATGAATAAATATTGAAGGGGTTATCTTATAAATAATTTGTCTCATTTTAGTAGCTTTTTAATTATCATGAATAATTTTCTTAATAATAAAGCAAACACGCAAAATATATAACAGTCCTTACCATGCGAGTACACTACATCAATATGCTCATAACCAGGCCTTGATTCTGAGGAGTGAATGCTATGCATTAAGACAATAAATACTTTCGCCAAGAGGCTTTCAAATCAAGTGTTCTGAAAAATTGATAAGCCGAAATCAATAAATCAAATCCACTGTACGTAATATTGTCGTCAATTTACACATTTAATTAAAATTGATTAAATATAAGCGCAAATTCGTATTACAAATTGTAGTTAGTAGTTTCGTATTGTCTTTTTAGTGTTGGTACTACAAATTGTATGTAAAATAAAATTATATTGAATAATTAGTGAGTTTATAAATTAATTAATTCTCCCGATATAATATATTTATCCCTCAATTATACAGAACTGTGACGTATTGTTATACTTAAATGTGAATTAACTTAAATGTGTTATAATAAGCTCAATCAAATATGTCTTAGCATCATTCTTACTAATGTAAAATACTTAATAATTTGAGAGTGAAAAACGGTTTTAAATAAAATTATTTTGCAAAATTTAAAGCGAGTTTTTCAAGTCACAAACCAGATAATTATATGTAAATTAAGTAAAACACATTTCCTTTTTATTATTTAGTCAAATTTTAAATATCAATTTCTCTTAATTTCTCGTATTTTACTCACTACAATCTTTGCTAGCGAATATTACATTACAAAACCAAGACGTTGGAGGTGTTAGTCTAATGACTATAAAGGTCTAGACTTCACTAATACCAGTATAATAAGTAATCAATCATAAAATATATTAAATTTCAGCGGTAAATTGTTAAAAATAAGTCATTGGTATTTTGTACTACATACATATTTTTTTATTACATATTGTAAAAAAAGGAATGACATATACCTAAAGTTTGCAATGTTTTTAATTTTCCGAATATCTTTACGAAATTATATAATTTAACAGAAGCTTGTACCTAATAAATATCAAGTAATGCTCCATACACTAGTTAAATTATAGGCCATGAATGTAACATGGAAGTTTTATTACTGTGAAATGTCCCATACTGCCCGCGCAAGCCTGACTTATGACACTATACGTAATGGTAATAACTATTAGGAAATTTTCATTAGACCAACACAATATGTTTGGAATAATTTGTTTACGCAGTAAATTGCTATGCAAGATATAGTTCTGTACCGACTTAACAGTTCATACTGGTATAGTACAGTCTTCTATCCTATAAGTTATGGTACTTTATACATATGATAGAATAGTACCTAGTAGTGTCTCCTCGAATTATTATAGGAAACGCCAGCAACTGACTTGCAAGGTATAAGTATCAAAATCGCCAGCCCTCTGTTAAAAAAAATATTTAACGATAATCATTTATTTAGCGGCTTTAAATTATCAAATAATTTATATAAAAGACTTTCAAGACAACTCAATTTTACGTTGATTTCTGCTTCTATATTTTTTCTCTTCCGAGCCTGTCTGAAAATTTCGCTTTTATCACGTGCTGATGGAAAAGAAAAATCCATTCCACAATGATTTGCGTTTTGCATATACTAGACTAACATTATAAACATCAAAGAAACATCAATAATTAAACTCGTCAGGAAGGCGAGAAGTCACTTTGCCCTGCGTAAAAACTTTTAACAATTCTTAGAATAACACGTGCTAGATAACGGAAACATTCCGACTGAGTATTGACGCGCTATTGGTTTTATTTACTTGCGAACGCATTTATGTCTTGTATGAGGTAATGCATTCTTCGATGCTAGTCATAGCTTGCTCCTCGTGTTCGGCTAGATTCGGATCGTTTATTTTAACGAACTTGTGATCTCGTACATGCATTGTCTCTGGTTTAAAGAAGTACACATTATCTTAAACTGAAGACTTAAAGTGCAAATTTATTAGTTAAAAATCTACTATTGAACTTATTAGGTGTGGTAGAGTCACTTGTGAGAGTCAGAGTGAGATTATTTCAAATAAGAAGAGTTCATGGAGTTTTCAATAAAAAAACCTATCAAATAAGAAATACAATCGTCGAAGGTTCCTGTCGATTTCTCTGCTATTTCATAATCCTCCTTCTTTAAGAAGTAGAAAAGATTCACCAAATGGTGAATTAACGAATAAATATATGGTAACATAAAGAAACTTCCATTTTAAATTAAAAAAAAGAAACAATCAAATCTTTCTCTTTACGTTTCAGCATATAGACAATTTGCCAGAAATAAATGAAAAATATATAATTAGTAAGGGTGAACAATAATAATATAATTAGCAAACAACTGCTTTCGGGAGTGTGTATAGATTTTAATGAGAACATTTTTCACCATCCACTTGTTGCTATAAGTGTTTACATCTCGTAAACCGGCCCAAGGTGAAGTTTGATTGTCTTCAACTGATGCCCACTTGATCCATCTGTGCTTTCAGGTCAAGCCATTGATTAAATCGGGTCTGACTACAAAGGCTCGTAAGACAGCTTTACCGAGTCGTAAAATACGTTTTATTCACTGAAATCCACTATTCTAAGATTTGTTTCGAACGAGTCTGAAATTGTTAGCATAAATAATAAAATGAACATTTTAAATTATGTTTTAACAGTCCAGGATCTCGGGCACCTTGGTTGCTGTAGTCTTCATCAATTCGTTATATTTTTAAGAAATACGTCTTGATTACTACAAAGTATGTACAGTATTCAGAGTAAAAATATAATATTTTTCGAATGAATTCGAAATTGAAACGGCACATTCGTTACTGAAAAAATTACGAATACCAAGCCCAGATGTGTCACGGTGACATCTGCTTCGCACCAAATCTTAATTACCCCCAGAGGCATGATACTAAACAGCGAACATGTTTTGAATTTGGAAGAGCAAATCGTTCGATACATCAACGGAAATAGACGACACATGATCCCGCGGGAAGTAAATACAAAAAATACGAAACACATGACCTCATTTGTCGCAAGGAGGAATTATTTATTGCGCTAGACACTTTGCCTGTCGGCTTTTTGTCTCGACGCGCTCTGATTTTAATATTCCCAGTCTCCTTTAACGAAGATTATTTATAAAGTCTTTTTGAAAGAGTATTTAGAGGGAAACTAAATCGTCTACGTATTTATTGTTAAAAACATCGAGTCTAAATAATTGCACAGTATTTAATTCGTTAACGTGTGATACTGAGTTTATAATATCAATATCGGGGATATTAAATTATTTAGTTACTAAATCCATATAATAATGCCGACATTGCTCAAATAAATACCGTTAAGTTCCACTTATTTTATAGTACTATACTCCTCATTGATTAAAAATGATCTTTAAGCGAGCAGACTGCCAAGCGAAAAAAAGAATCATGTCGGAAAGTAACATCTTATTTAAAAAAATGTCACAATAAGTTCTTCAACACCAATATGACATAATGAGTTTTTACAAGTTTTGTATTTATCTTCTTCCTCATAACAGATGCGTATGTGACGACTAATGGCCGTATGCCGACATAGCGATGATGTAAACAGTCGACGGTTGGTCTGTCAGATGCATCAGACTAAAAAAGCGGCAATTGTTAATTTCTGGTTCCCATCGTGTTATTGTGCGGAAGTTTGGTGAAAGAATGGGACTCCTTTATAACATACTGCTGTAGATCTCTTCCTTTGGGTGTTGGAATTTCCATAGAAAATTGTCGTGGGTATCAATGGTGGCGATTCTGATGTACACTCTCTAAACTAAAAATCTCTAAATTTATTTTTAGACCTGTCAAACATGCGTATCTAACATTTAATATTTTTTCTATCCATTAAGAAATATACAGAATAGTTTACGCATATTTGACAGGCGTAAGCTAAATTGAGATATTTTAAGTTAGAGTGTACATCAGAATTGAGACCAATGTGCTTGAAGGCAAATTTAGGACGACTGAGTTCCCGCCGAGTTCCAACAACAATCGCAGTCTTTTACAATTTCAGCAAATAAGTTACATCTTAAACGTAAATATTAAATCAGAATAGTTCAAACAGAATTTGAATAAGCTAAAAGGAGACGCGGCTCGTAACTCGATACCTCTAAACGTGTAGCGAAATCAAACACAATTTGAGTGTTCGCAAAGTGGTGCTTTTTTGCTAGCAAATGGCTCTTGAGAGCTTGCAATATTATGTGCGAAAGCTTGGATAAGCACTTCCGGAATGCAAAACGATATATAATGATTCTTTCTATACTTGTATCTGGCTGGTTTTAGTATCATTGATTACAATTTTAAAAATAGAATATAAAAAGTAAAATCTTTCGATGTCGAAAGATCAAATTAATAATTTCATAATCTGGTTGACATAAAAATAACAAGATTTAATTTAATTTCACTTAAAGTAGGCACGAAAATTTTAATTTATTAGTACAAAGCTTGAATTCTCATTTGATTAATATTATTTGTTCCAAGATCTCGGCGTCAAGTCCCTACTCGTAAGTAACAAAATTCAGCAAACAATGGAAAGCTGAGATGGGATTATTGAAGAATTTGTTTAAAGCCACTTCACTCGTTTGTAAATATTTAGCTAGGGCTCTTTCGGAATATTTCACCTGCCTACTGCTGTTAACGTTTAGTGCTGTTTACTAAAATACAAATTGAGAACAATGCGTACTATTAAAATTAATAAATATTAAATGATCAAGAGCAACGGTTTTTTATATTTATGGAACGGTCGAACTAATTTATTATTCACTGTTTTCTTAAACAAAATTAATTTATTATTCTCAAAAAGTATTGTTCCTAAAATCCAAAGTTTCGTTAGAGTTGCAAATATTATAAAATCATAAATACCGGTATCAGATCACATCTGAAAATTTTTGATTACCGCTCAAAAGTGTTTTTCTAAGTAATTTTTTTAAAGACGATATAACCAATTGACATTCATGCATGTATAACTTTTGAAATTTCTATTACCAGTCCTCAAGACATATTTAAAACTATGATTTGAAATTAGAACCGTCTCTAGCACGTGGTATCAATCAGCCCGGGTTTATGAGAGACAGTCGTAAACTCATGGTAGATGATTGGAGCCACGTTGGGTCTAGTAGCGCGGAACAATTTATTAAAGCGTTTATTTTAACTTCCTTTTAATTTTTATACGAACAAAAAGGATTTGTTGTATACTACGTACATTTAGAAAGCGAAGATTTTGTCCGTCAGCGTGATACGTCTAAACGTGTGCGGCGTGCTCGACACCTAAACTTTTATTGTTTTAGACACATGATCTGAGAAACATAGATTTAACCTATTCTGAGCAGGTCTTAACAACAATTGAACGCTAAAACAAGCGAATGGGAACTGTTGTCGTCTTAGCTTCTAATTCAACATGAACATATAAACACTCACCGTTTCAACTCATCTCTATTCCATACACCGTAAAAACAATTCGAAATAAAAGACGACGTTTCAAATTAACATGTTTTAGATTTGCGTCTCAATAACAGCATTGTTAGCCGCAAAAGCTAACGACGAAAAGAAAGCGGTGTTTAGTGAACAATTTAAAGGTTTTTATATTTTTTACGTTCGCTCGTACTCCCGCAACCTGTATTATGTTGTCAATAATAAGTTATTATTCGATACGCTTGCTATATTATTAAGTTTGATACAGACCTTGCACGCTACGGTAATCATTACTTATCAGGTTGCAGATGCAACTGTCACATGTCAACGACTCCTTGCGGAGGCTTTGGTAGCTTTATTTGGAAGAACCGCAATACTTAAATGCAGTTTTTAATGGCTTATCGCAGCTGGTTTGACATGAATATAGGGACAAAGTAGTTGAGATTGGCAATTTATTCTATAATGTTTTATGTGATAGATTTTAGTAAAGATCATAATATTGCAAGATCAAGTTAGACAGTTTAATGGATCATCCAAGGCATGCTTAATTAATTTTGAATAAATTGTTATTTTTATTATACAAATATGTTACAAACGTCACTATGTGTAGCCTCATCGTTTATAATATATCTAGAAAGATAACTTCGTTAAAATTGATTCTTTTCCCGATAAAACAGTAAATTATATAGCAATGTAAAATGTCCAGATTTTCTAACCTAGGATATCATATCACTAAACAAAACAAAAATTCTATTAAGCTAGTTACGACAAAATTAGAATTAACACTGATAAGCCTAGAACTCACTTTAACGGTGTCATTTCTATAGGATTTTCTTTGAAAAGCTATCAATATATTAAAAATATAATACAATTTTCCAAAACGACCTTTCTTAATAAATATATTATTTCCAATTCCACAAGCTAAAAGCGCTCATCCGCTGACGCATTCGCAGGGCCAGTGGGGACGATCAAACGCCTATCTTATCGTAAAATTCTATGTAATATTTAGAATGTCAGTTAATAGCGCGCAATTTGTCGGCAATAGCATCGATTGTGTAGGTGCATTCAGAGGAAAATGTTCGACGGAATGGAAAATTTGTCATAGCCATTATTCGCACTGGTGCTTTGCGCGATTAAATTCAATATACGGCTGACTGTTACATGACGACTCCATTCTATTGTATTGAATATGTTTAAGAAATGGACAAATTGCTATTTACTGTTCATGAATACTTAATGCGAGCCAGTACTTAACTGGCAATGTAAACGCTTCGTTTTGATATGAGTTCAAAACTATAAATATCCAATGCAATTAAACATTAGCAACTTATTTATATATAAAACCTCATTTATCGGATCTTTAAGGAGTAAACCTTACTACATATGTGTTTGTTTATAACATTATATTTCGATTTGTGTAGGGTTAAGTCTAAAAATAATATGAATATAAATAAATCTATAATATTCTATTATCTTTTTTTCAAATTGTGTAGACGCTGTGATACATTCGACATTGGATTATCTTAATGTTTGGAAGAAGCCAGAGACAGACCTTATCGAACTCAAGAACAGCATTAAAACAAAAAACTACTCTTTAAAACAGTAACCATAAAGTGCTAAACGCTACGAAATTATTAAATCAATAACAATTCATAAATGTGTTCTTCCTGAACAATTCTGAATATCACAATTCGATTTATTCAAGTAACTCAATACTTTGGCGCCGCGGTGGCATTTTCAAGCGCGTTCCTATCACCCGCTTGTCATTATGACATAGTGTTTACAAACCGGTGTCTTTTATCTGTGGTTTATTTTTTATCTTACATGTTTTGCATATCTCCAACATTTGATAAGGTTAATTAAGCTGTTAGAATAGTTTGAATATTAAATATTTAGATCCAGTTTCACGACTAAATTAGAAATGAATGTGGTTTAACGATGTTATTATCGTATTACTGATTGCTCTGTCTGTACAGTTCAGTCTGTCTGTGAAATCACCTTTTTTTCCATTTTCAAATATATATTTTTCTTGTTTTTATAAAATATTATATTGTCGAGGTTTTTAATCTGTTTAAATTAATATAAAGACTCGTCCAGGATTGTAACAATGATGAACTTATCGAGCAAGAGTAGGGAAAATAACTGTATATAATTTTTGATCATTAGGTGTGAGGTATATTTCAAAGTTTTTTTTTTTAAATACATTGATTCTTTACTGATAGATAGATATTGTGTTCATATTGTGGATTACTATGTCTGGTACATACAATGTAAGAAACACAGTACATTTACGAGTACAATAACACTACAATTTATTTAATATGTATATTAATATATACAATTGATTCACAAAAATGAATTATCTTATCAGAAATGCAGTTAACTATCACGGTCAATTAGATACACCAAAACATAAGAAAGAGACAAATCAAAATACCTGCTTAAGCAAGTACAATTCATTCTGAAGCCGAATTCTGAAGTTTAATTGCTTAAAGAGGCGAAACTAAAAAAACCAAAGACAATATAAAATCCCAAGCAAACCCTTTCATTGCAATTAACGCCATTTGAAAATCGAACAAAAATATTTCCGCTCCCGTGTGTGTCGAGCAGTGAAGTTAATTCAGCAGATTTTCAGGCATTTCCTAAGAGAAAAAAGAACTCGGATTTGGTCGAATGGTTACTTTTCTTATTGTTTTCCCGTAATGAATTAGTTGGACATTCCTTTAGTTCTTTAAGTTGGGGTCACTTTGTTTACTTGGGGATCGCATTAGTAGGGTTAACACAATCAATGCAGTTCCATAGGGGAGCGAGATGTATTTTTCCGTAGATCAAAGACTATGTATTTGGAAGCTGTGAGTGTATGAAGTATTAAACGATTTTAAAACGACAAGCTATTATCCAGTTATTTTTGTTTCACTATTTAAAAATATTATTATTTTATATATAATATCCTAATATTTAATAACAATACTTTTACTGAAATTTTAAAATGGTTTGCATACAAATCTTTAGACACAATTTAAACTATAATACACAGTCGTTTTAAAAAATAGTTTTAACATTTTTTTAAACTCAATACTTAATTGGAATTATACATGGAATTATAAATGAGCAAAAAATGCGTCTGTGTACACCTTTTCCATATCTTTTAATGTTCATAGATCAGAGGCGTATGGCGCAGACACATAGGAAATCCTAAAACGAATTGATATTGTATAATATCCGCTAGTGGTTTGAAAATAATCGGGAACTTGTTATAAAGAAAAAATACTTTGATGTGGTAAAAAAGGAGGATTGACGAAGTTAACATTCCGAACGTTGTTGGCAGCCATTTTTATCGCTAACGAGGCGATACCCGGAAGCCATATTGCAGTTACATCTTGAATTAGGTTGTTTATCATGTAAGTTATTAGTCTGTTATTATATTCATAACTAAAACTATAATTTGACAGTCACGTGGTATGGCAAGCGTATTAAAATGTTTGTGTATAAATCTTTATCATAGATCATAAATGTAGAATCTGGGCGATTTGTAACTGACAAATTAAACTAAAAAATAAATATCGAATAATCTATAAATCTTGTAAACACATCGCATATTATATTTAAAGGAATAACAAGACACCCATATTTCCAAATCCAACTCAAGGTTTCTGTGTTAAGTTATTAATATAATTATTGATGACCCGGCTTCGACGTATAAACATTAACGCGTATGTAATATATTTCAAACAATCATAAAAAAGGAATGTTTTTAAATAAATTCCCTCATTGAACTTTGTTACGTATTAAGGTTTTGGTCCTTTCGTCTTTATTAGAAGTGAACTGAGTTGAATATAATATACAATAATGTACAACGAAACATACATGAATGGGTACGGTGTTAGCTCAAACATATTTTTGAACAATTCGATTATAGTCAGCCAAGGCATGCAAACATTCGAAACAGTTATAATAGCTACTTAAATCTCGACTATGAATTAAAAACCGTCGGATTTAGTTTCCCGTCTCATTTTGAAACTTTGTAATCGTGTTAGGGCCTGCTCTGCGGCGAACATTCAGTATTAAACGTAAGAACATTGCCGTCCTCTCATCTGAAATAGATTCAATTAATTCTTGCGGATGTCATCTTTATAAATAGATTAATTTTATCGCTTGGGCGTTATGAATTTCATTCACTATTTTGACGTAAATACTGTCTACAATAATTGAATTTAATAGAATTATAACAGGGAAATCGAGTTATTTGTAAACCAAAATTATTATCATTTGAATCATTAAAGGCTAGTACAAGATACGTTTTACAATGTGTTTTACATTCATAGTTTATTTATCAATGATACAAAATCTTATTAGATTAAATTAAATCTTCGGTAATCAAATTAAGATGTTATAGGACGCACTTATATTATTTATTTCTTCATCAGATAATAATATGATTCTAAGTTTTGTGTAGACATTGTACTTTAGAATATGAATTTTAAGACCACTCAGTTATAAATAACACAATTTTGTATAAGATAAAAACTCATCTTAAAACAAGCGTCTAAAAGTTTTAAATGGACACGAAACAACAAAAATTCACATGAAATGTTCCCTAAGTATATTATAGGCTTTATATGGACAACCGTTTAAATTATAGTGAGAAATAAAGTGGCGGTGTAATCGACTCGTAAGATTGATCCCTTGAAAACAAGTTGGTAAGCAAAAAGTCCTGGACGATGAACTTGCAATCACGGTGTATGAAAAACGTCATTATTATGCCATCATGTTTCTCACAAACTTCAAAACAAACGGAATTAAATCATTATATATACTTTCCATATAGATTCAGCGAAAATTAGAATTAAATTTATAGATCTGTTTGAAATTTCATGTAGCATGTGAACAAGCCAAAGTAGTTCTAAAAGTAGTCCTAAAAGACAGAACTCGTCAAGATACACAGAATGAATAAATGTTTTCCCATTCCTAAATAGTTTACAATAACACTAAATTTAGAAATGTACCTATCTGAGAACAATTTCTCTTTGTGTCAGAGCAGTTTTGCGATGTTTAATTTCATGCTGTCTGCCGCGTCTTCGCCAATTAACTTGACTTTGGACGTCGAAGATTTATATATGAAAAATTTCTTTAAAATATTACCAACTTCTTATTATATTATACTCATTAGTTTATATCAGAAACATTAATTCGGATAGAATTATTTTGTTGCTTACGTGTGTGTGTGAGTAAGAGAGACGAGACACACACTGTGTGTGTGGAACTGCAGCTTTGCCGATTAATAAGCCTCAATACTCCTCAAGCGAATAAAAAAAAAGATAAAATGTTAATAGTAGTAATAAATAGAGTTATAAAGAAAAGAGGATCAAAAGTGGCGAATTATGTAAAATTAGTTCACTATTTATTGCTTACTATTATATTAATTAAAAATAACTATAACTGTTGTTAGAAATAAGAAATGTACCGCTTTCTTAGCCCATTCCCAGATTAGATTCTATGTACTTTTCCTCTTTTGTCATAATAGATAATGTTAAACATAAAAAGTGGATGTAATTTTTAGAATATTCAGCAAAGTAAATATGAGCACTAAAATCTCGCGGAAAACTTGTGCTATGTTTACTTTTCAATTAGGATTCCTTTTTCTTAAATTTTTGTTCTGCTTAATTTTTCAAACCCTTTATTTGATATCCATATTGTAGGGAAGCATAAAACCTTCGAAATCTTTTAAGTTGCCCATATAGGATAAAGATTTACGTCAATTTTATTTATGAGTTATTCTTAACGAGCTCTTTTATTTGATAACCGTATTATAAAAGAAAATCCACCACCTTGTTCCGCCATTTTGGATTTAGAATGACGTACACAACAATATATTATCAACAAAACAATATTATCACAACATATAATATCTCTCAAACTATACATGTAAAAATATATCCACTCAAATCCGAACAGTTACAGTTATTGAAAACTTCTAATAAATGAAACCGACCAAGACAAGCAATCAAGGCCACTAAAAAAACAACCAAATTAAGGAATAGTATAATAAATGATATGGATAACAAAAGGTCGGGGTACGTGACGAAATAATAATATTCTTTATAATTATCTAAACAAAGGAAATCGATTCGCTTTGCTTAGATCGAATAACGCTCATATGATCAAAGGCATACCAATTATTTATTTTGTGTTGTAAGAATAAATGATAAATATTCTTGTTTATAAAAATAGGAAGCTGCAGACGGTAAAAATCGACAAATCACTTATTGTGGACAAAGGCATTGGGTAGTAAAATAGATAATGTTTAGATTCTATGAAGAATATGACTAACTTGATGTATACCATGTCCTCGATAATGACAGAGGTCGCCTGCCGGTTATAAAATTATATGTCTAATTATTGTCTACCTTCTCCTTTGGGGAAGGTTTGTGGAAGTTAGTGAAAAAGTAGACGCATGCGTGAGTGGTCCTGAAATCAAAAAACCTTATTTTTGAAAAATAAGAGTTGTGATGAATAAAGACATATCGAACTCAGGTCATAATCGATCAATAAGTACATAGTAGATTTGCGTATTTTATAAATCTTTTTGAAAAATATAAAATTAAATTTACTCTTAATAGATTTCACAAAGAAGCTACAGGACCTTATTTATAACGTTCATAATATTGTCACAAACGTAGCCCATATATGATATTTACAGCTGGAAGGCACTCTGAAGAATATTGTTGCAAGTATGGAAACGGCATTTGTATGGACAATGCAACAACCATTATAACATGTGCATAAAATGTATTTTTTCTAAACAAAAAGGTATTTTATCGGATAAATCTCTATTCCGGTTTATCAAACAAATTTGGTGATCGTTAAACACTACAAAATTGCTGAATATTAACGGATTATTAACGTATTGTTCTAGGTATTAACCTTTGATAAGATTAAAAAAAGCAGGTACTTTTCCAGGTTTGATTAAGTGTTTCCTATGTAAAAAAAATGTATTAAATATATGTAGTATTGAAAAAGAAGAAAAAAACCATTGTAAAAATGCCATCTCCGATATAACAAGTGGTTTAATGCCAACTTCACCGTAATAAGTCCCCGTAGCTTCCCATTACAGCCAGCTTCGCTCGTGAACACCCACAGCGTATAAGTTTCAATGTACCACTAATAACCGTATTATTTGCTTAAATCTCCCACTAAGTCGAGCAAGATCATTTAGTCTTGGATATTAAACAGTTTACAGTGTTTTATTTCTTTAATAAGAATAAGAGTCTTAAGGTTGCTTCTAAAGCTTCTAATAATAAGATGTAAGCTAAGATAAACAAAAGAAATGATTATTTATTCGTGTTTTTGTTGACATTATTTTGTATTGGTTAGAAGACTGTTTTAGCTATCTTCAATTGTATATCTATTTGCATACATTTAATTGTTTCAACTGTAATTATTGGTTTATATTATCGCAGGAACGCAATCGAACTGAACGTAACTATTATTGGTACTTACGATGAATTTATTGAAGATTCGGCGTGTCATGTCCTAGTTGGACTTAATATAATAATAATAAAAAAGCATTATTTTGAAATACCTTGATTACTCAATTAGAAAGAGAGAGAAAAGATAATGGATATAATATTGTTGTAAAGTTTGAAAAATAAAATTCTCTAAATTTATCTCTAATCGACTCGTCATGATTGAGTGGCTTAATATAGAGTTTATTACCCTATTCTTTATAATGCTTGATTGACCTAAAATTCATTAGTTTAGTTTAAATACTATTCTGAGATACTATTATTTCATGTCGAAAATTAGAATAATTAAATGTATTTTAGACGCAGAAGACTATAAAAGAAAAGTATATAATTTTCAGATTCCGTAAATGTGAAGTAGTACAGTACGCGCTTTCCAAATGACAAATATGTTGTTTCTAATAAGTTAGTATTTTGAAAGAAATTTTATGTATTGGGCATCGGCAGAAAAGAATATTTAGTATTCTAATTTATATTTCATTAGAATTAAATAGAATTAATAATATATATTTATTGTAACCCTATTGTTAGTAATAGCAAAATAATATAGTAAATTTTTAGCAACACTTATTGGGTTAATAAAGAGTAAGAGAATATAGCCTCTATAAAGTATCTCAAACATGCAAAGCTACTCTGTGGTTTCTTATTCTAATTTTAAATTTAAAAAATATTATTTTTGAAAGAGCTACACGTCAAATGAATAAATTGAACATCATTAATCTAAAGAATAATAGTGTCAGCTACAAATTAATTTTTTAAGTATGTATTTACGTGATTGAAATCTATGAAGTTTTTTTGATCCTTGTTTAATAATTTAATATAATCTCAAAATCAATTTAGATACGTTTTAGATTAATTCATTTGAAGATTAGCCCCGGTATTTCGTGAATTTAAATCTCATTCGAGTAAATATCAATTAACAGTTTCGTGACACGAGTATTAATCATAATTACAATTATTTAGTAGATATAGAGGATGCCCCAGTTATCGCATCGTTGCAAGCTAGATTTATGAACGCTGATGTCATGAGCACAGAATAATTAAAACAAAGCATTTATCTATTATATTATTTATGGGTTCGCCACTTATTTAATATAAATTTATATTAAAAAAATGTTGTTCAGAGCGTAATTTTATATTTTCTCTTGAATTCATAGCGCAAGTGCTATATCGTTGTCAGTGACAATTGTCATTCTCAATTTATAATTGACACGCAAGTGTATCCAATCAATTCAGTTCAATTCTATTCAAATGTTTTTTTTTAAATATTTACAAAATTACATATACATTTAGACTACGGAGTGCACACGAGGACACAAGACTATATTTGGGACTAATCTAAACTAAAGAATGTGGGAAGGGTACTGGGGTAGTAAAAAGTTTTCCCTATCTTTCCCTATCCGACATTATTTTTGACCATTAACTGGTGATATGGATCTATATTATTTATTAAATAGTATATTTAGTATAATTATATAGGTTGATTCCCTAAAAAAAATACTAAAACCACCTGAGTAAGTTGAAACTTCAAATACTACTAATGATCATGAATGTAAATTTCTCTGTGCGTTTTACAAAGTTAATACTGTTCAAACAATCTTCTGCCATGGTTATGAAAGTGTTCTAGATCATAACAGACTGGTTTATGGCTGAAAGGCTTTATATGACTCCGGGAATAGCAGTCACGTCACACGTTATCGTTCAATGTATCTCATATCGATTGCAGTGTCAAGTATCAGAAGTTATAGTTATGTTACTCATTGTCAATAGTACATTATAGTTCTCAAACAAACATGTTTATCCATATTTATATAAGTGGACAAGCCGAACTTTCAGATCTAGTCATGTTTTAATTTACGTTTCAATTTTACTCTCATCAAGTTGCCTCATATTTTCGCGAAAACTTATATTAGAAACTTTCACAGACAATAATAAATTCAAGAAATAGTTCGATTAGTTTGCAGTAATGCGATGGTCAAGATAGCGATTAATTTATATAAACGAGTACATAGAAATGTTTCACTTAAGCACATCCTAATTTTTGAGGTTAACAATAGGGTTTTTTTTAAATATAAGTTTTGAGAAATTACTTTTATGAAGCTTAAAATACAGTAATATTCCGGACATTAAATAATTGTTTTGAAAATTCTCAAAGAAAACTAGGTACATTTCAATTTGCTTTATAAATAACTTTTCACGCCCTCAAAAGACAGAATTTCCCTGAAAACAGAACACTATTTAAACTTAAATAAACCAACAAAATACTTCCACGTTCAATTTCCACGAGAATATGAACTGTGAACTATTTTCATTCGATTTGTATCAAAATTAGTTTTCATTGAAGTTTAAATTAGATTAAAACAATAATTCATGAATGTTTAATGAGTTTACGCCGCACTTTCCCGTTTGACAAATTAATAATTAAGTATTTCATGGGTTTTCTTTTTTTATAATTTTATTTTAAACAAAGAGTCATTAATAATAATTATAAAATCATATTAAGGTGTTAAGAACATGAAGATCTTTTGCGTTGCTATCCGTTAAAGAAATTTAAAAGATATATATAATTAATATGTTCATTTCATATATCATATAGGTATATTAAGTTTTAACTATCCAAAAGTTTTATGGAAATTTTGATGAAATTCAGTTTTCTCCTTAAATTAAGTTTAATCTTTTTTGTATTGAATAAATTTCCACCCTCTAGCACTTGGTACGCAAAATACGTAGCCACACCGTGCTTTTATGTTTTTGAAATTGAGTGAAGCTTTCTGTTTTCGGTCTCTTACAATGTTGTGACCTGAATATTAATTTTAAATTCATTACATCGCTTCAGTTTCCTGAGGATAAAGTATCTCTGTTAATATTATTTACACAATACATTTGAATATTTCTAATTGTATAGCGTAGCATAACATAACTTTGAAACTGTATTAACTATTTACTATAAATGGCAATAAAACTTCACAATTACAGGAACAATCCTCAATTCTGTTTACGAAAAACTTAATATTAAACTTAAATAACTTTTAATTTAATGATATGTATATATATTCTCACCGTTTTTATTTTGCATCTTTATTTTGAATATGGCTTACTTATATACTACCTATAATATAATATAATAATAGTTGATTATTAAATCGTTTTATTATATTAAAGAAGTAATCACTGAAAATTAGCTTTATTTAGTTGTAAACGATGATTCATCACTTAAAAATGTTTGCCCCATTTCGTTTCAACTTTTATTCGAACTCTCAACTACCATAGCAATCTGCGTCTCATCCACTCAACCGCAAATTGGTTAAATAAAATTATATTAATTATTGTGGTGACACCAAATGTTCCAACCATTCATCATCGTTTACCGCCATGACGCTATATTATGAATATTAAATGAAACGTAATTACGTATTTAAGATATTAAACATACATTCGAATGTTATTCATTAGTTAATTTATATAACTTGTGATTGTCGTACTACATAATAAAATTTTTTAATTTAATTATGTTTTGAGTGCAAGGTTTTTTGTTTAATTTCAGACTGCTTTTGTATTGGTAAAGTGTATTCTTCTATTATTTGCTGCATCATGTATCGCGTGGAATCTGTATTATCGTTGAACATTTTAAATAGGTGTTATTTATTTTCATATTACGTAATAATAATAGGATTAAACATTTTTAATTCAAAAATTGTGGTCAACCAATTTTAAGCTTGTAAAAGTTTAAAGATAAAATCAGTCAAATCAAAATTTGCGGACAAAAAGCTGCTGCGAAGTTGAAACCTTATAATCGTTTAAATATAAGTGAAATATGTTTTTATTAAACGTCAAATATTAACAATAAGAAATAAAAATGTATGATGAAAAACTGGAGCACTAAAAACTTTTTAGTGGAAGAAAAGCAAGCGCTGCGTCTTAGGTGCAATTGTACGGTACTAAGCTCTTTACTATCTTAGTTTAAATAGTTTTATGTAAATAGGAAAAACTACACTTAGTACATTTACGCGCATAGAAAGGTTTCTATTTAGAAGCTAACGAGGCATGCACTGTATACAGTGTGATTGCGAACAGCTTTCAAGTAGATTGGCTAGTGGAATCCTATTTGCTATGGATTTTAGAGTTCCCACTTTGTTTGATTCTGTTCTATTGGAGTTACGTTTAATTAAAGTGGTGTGAAATAATTTAATTGACAATTAAATAAAATATATAAAAATGTACGCCTTCCTTCGTGTTTAAAAGCATGACAAGTTTGTTCACTAATTCTTCTAATACTTTAAATTCATAATAATATCATGACACATTACACACACAACCTCGTGTCTTCGGGGATATCGAAGTCGATCAAAAATTAATTCAATTGAACGACAGTCTGCATTAAAACTACTACACGTTGCTGCTTAAAAGGATTTATTAACGCCAAACCACAGCAATATTTTGCAGTCGCAATCAATCCAATTGACAAGTGACATATAATTGAACAATTGATATAAACCATCAATATTCAGTTTAACAAATCATCCTTTACAATGACCACTCTGATATTTGCCAAACAAAGGGTTGAACTTTTGAAACTATACAGTAGCTGTTTTGACAAGTTTCCAGAGGTTATAATATAATAATATATTAAATTTACAACTAAGACTAATTTAAGACTAATAAATTATAAATTTAACACTAATAAAGTCTATCTATAAATTTCATTGCGTGAATTATTCGAACAAACAATGTTGCAGCGGATCGAGAGAGAAAATAATCAATGTTTTGTTAATTGACAGACTTCATTCAAATATTTAAAGCCAAAAATTATGACGATAGTATTCTTATTTAATGAATAGGAGTAGGATAGTTATAATTATTTTTTAGTAGTAGTAGTACACACGTAAACCATTACCTAAGTTCCACTACTTCTAAATGCTACGGAAATAAACTCAAATTTATTTATATACGGCGTTTAAACGCATTATCAGCCAGTCATTAACATAAAATTATACAATTTTCATATAGTCA
>CAVNZL010000139.1:0-130000 GCA_963693355.1 Pontia daplidice | reverse complement strand
TTTTTCCCCCTTTTCCTTTTCCCCTTTTTTCTTTTTTTTCCCCCCCTCCCCCCCCCCCCCCCCCCCCCCCCCCTTTTTTTTTTTTTCCCCCCCTCCTTTTTTTTTTTCTTTTTTTTTTTTTTTTTTTTTTTTTTTTTTTTTTTTTTTTTTTTTTTTTTTTTTTTTTTTTTTTTTTTTTTTTTTTTTTTTTTTTTTTTTTTTTTTTTTTTTTTTTTTTTTTTTTTTTTTTTTTTTTTTTTTTTTTTTTTTTTTTTTTTTTTTTTTTTTTTTTTTTTTTTTTTTTTTCCTCTTTTTTTTTTTTTTTTTTTTTTTTTTTTTTTTTTTTTTTTTTTTTTTTTTTTTTTTTTTTTTTTTTTTTTTTTTTTTTTTTTTTTTTTGAGCGTTTTACTTTAGAGTTACGATTGAATGAGTTATTAGCAAAGCTGTTAGCAATTAGTGATTAATCTAAATAGGCTTTATGCCTATGTTTTACTTTGTTTTACAATTGTAAGATCTGATAAAACAAGGTGTTTTAATTTTATCTAAAGATGGGGAAGCCGTAACTCACTGATGGAAGCTATAGAAATTATTTATAGATTCTGAATTCAAATCCAACTGAAATAATTTCCATTGAGCTACTAAGCCATTGACGTGGGAAGGACCAGTTTCTTCGTCATTCAAAGGACTGTTAGTATCTTATATTGTAAACGATACAAACGTCTACGATATTAACAAACTCAAACAACGCGTCGATTAATTTATTGAATAAAATACAAATTGCATGGGGAGCAAAAATTTTCACGTCCATTTGACGGAGATATGGATCGCTCTAATCATCGACGCACAGCTGACTGATTAAGCAATTTCATGCTTCAATGCACTTGGCCGTACCCACATTTCATTACAATATCAGAACAATATGTAATTTAGCGTACTTCCTCGGTATCGGTGAATATATTAAATGCAGGTTTTATTGATTCCATTGCTATTCAGAAACGTTAAATGTGGTACTGCTACGGCTTTTGAACGTTTGCAGCAATCGAGTACAATTTATTTGCTAAATACGCCAAGAAGCTGCGCTCGATTGTGATTTTCATTTGTTTTAACTAATCGAGAGCGTTCACAGATTTAGAAAGAAAGGGATAACGCAGTGCTGTATTCAAAAGATTGCAATGTCATTGCAATTCAAAAGATTGTTTTATGGAGCAGTAGTAGCACAGTGATTAAGTGCTACTATATGTACATACATACAAAAACATCGTATAGAAACTAAGACAAAATTTAATGTTTGTCAGGTAGTTGATTTAATATATATTATTGATCATAATAGAAATAACATCTTTTTTTAAATTGACATTGACGCGGAGTCACAAATTTTTACTAAAAATAACAAAAAAATCTGTGCTTACTACCCCAGTAGAGTGTCAATCACGTATGTCATGTGGTAATTGAATATTGAGTGTGGGAATAAACTTGCCTAAACGGGAGGCAAATTTACTAATCTGGCTGGGGATATAAAAAATATACAAAATTTTCTATAAAAAACACATCTTACATAAACAGTGTCTATCAGATTATCTATCACCAGTCTTCAATAAAATCGAAGAAAAAGATTTTTACATATCGATATATGATTTTATGTGATGTATTTGGAACAAAAACTTATTATGATAATATTAGTTACGAAATTTCTCCAATGATAAGTATTTAAGTTCTCGCCCAAACAAACACTACATAATTCGATTTTTCAGCGCAAAGAATGTACGACAAAGTTGTTTTATTAGAACTAAAATTAAACGTCAATCGATACGTCGCTTGCAGTTTGTACGTAGTTATTTTAATTATCGCAAGTCCTTATTGTATTTTCAAAAACACACGTCTTTTGTTAGGTTTTCTAATTTAGTCACACACTGTTGCAATTTGGGAGCTATAACGCTATTTTATCCACTTTTTAGGTGCACATAAGATAACTGTTGAGTTAGTAGCGAAAAATCGCTTCCTTATGTTTAACAGGCAGGTATTTTATATATAGTAGCTCGTATTCCATGCTGCCCGTTCTAAGACAAATAGACAATAGAATGAATTTCCTTCATAATTAAACGAAGAAAATGGAAAAATATCAAATTTCCGATACGAAAAAATATCCGCAGAAATTCTATTCAAAAACTTCAAACCGATGCGGACGTTGGTAACGACATTTGAAATTACTCGAACGATTGACTCTAACATATTTTTCTGCATGTCTAATGCTCACGGCGGAATTTGCGAAACAGTTTCAAAGGTTCATCGATAGAATTGAATCTAGAAATGGACAAGTGAAATTTTCGTTTTAAGTATTATAAGAGAATCTAAAATGCACCACATAGATTCCGAATTCAGTTTTAGTTGGATTACTTCTTTGTATTACGAAAAAACCTATAACAATTCATTGTTTTCAAACCGGTACCTAAAATTATTGTATATATTATATATATTAATAAAAGTAAGAAGGGGGTTTATGACAAGATATGTCATATGTATGTAATTAAAAATCATATTAAAGAGGAATCTAATAAACAACCCAATTATTTGAATTTATTAAAAACCAATATTAATTTAGTAATGTAAAAGATACAGTAAATACCATGACAGCACATGTCATACCAATTTATGTAATTACCAAAAATCGCAGTTGAACAAATAAAAAACAAAAAAGTAAAAAAGCTAGCATCTAAAACAACAAAACAATGGCGACTTATCAGCTTACAGTATTCAAATCCTGTGCCTTAGGCCACGTAGGATTGCATAAGTTTATCGTATTGGCCAGTCTCATTCCAAATACCCGATACGGTTTGACAATGCACATGCAAATTATACGCCGGCAAAGTGCATTACCGAATGGAAAGTTTAATACACTACCTCAACTTCCGCGATCCTTGCAATTATTTGCTATCTACTGTAGCTGATAAATATTTATGGTTATTGTTAACATTGTGCGTTCTTTGCTGAATTGGGAGCTGCATTTACAGTGTATGCAGTTGCATAATGAGTTATTAAAGGAAGCTTTCAATAGGATGATACGAGACGTTTAATTCATATACTAGATTAAGTTTAATACAGCCAACGACGACGGCGATGTTGGTGACGAAAGTTTTTCTAATTTGCCTCATGTTAGGAGCAAGTTCTTGGGAATCGTATTGCTATTTTGGGTGGTAAACATTATACTCTTATTGCAGGTAATAAGTAGGTCTGTGCAGCTTAGGTTGAAGCAATAACATATATTTCTTATATATGAAATGTATTTTAATGTATTTTTAAAATAAGTTAATAAATTAGTAGAACTTCATTGACCGTCTATATGGCATACTGAAAATATTTTGTTTTCGTTCCTAAAAATTTAAAATTAACCACCAGTTCTCAATAACTTTTAAAATCTCGGAAACATTAACACGGAATTAAAAAAATCCTAAAATTATATTCAGGTCAAAAACTTTGAAAGTACATTAAAGAAGCATTTATCGAGAAAAAAAATTAACGAAATATTTTACAAACAAAGTGGATAATCTCGCTGATCCAATATCATGAAATTAAGTTTTTAATTAATTTTCTTATGGAATTCACGGCAGTTTGATTTTCTCCCGCCCGAGGCTACTATCCCGTCTCAATATTAAGTTCCTCAAGTTTATGTAACCCGGATATTAATTCTATATTCTTGTATTTATCGAAAAAATTCTAAAAATTCAATTGATATTAAAGAAATACACGATGACCAAATCTACTTCAGATTTGGTTGGTATACATAAAATGTAATGTTTATAATATATCTCATACTTCAATGTTGGTTGTAAGCATTTTATATTTTACTTTTTACATCACGAAATATACGAGTATAATTAGTTATCACTGTAGTTTCAGCCGCGTGTTTAATTTCTCATTTTATATAAAACAAATCCCTGATCTACCACATTACAGTATATTGGTAATCTGATCTGCGGTTCACGATATACGACCACCACAACTTTTTCAAAATTAAAAAAAAATATTTTTATTTATGGTTACTTTTTAAGATCCTCATATTTTCAATTTTGCCTATACTTTTTTCTAACGCCCATAATGGTCGTTTAAAATAAGAAAAAAGTGTTATGAAAACCAAGTTTATTGCAATTAAAACGCAATACGAAGCTCCACGAACGTAGAAAATGTTTTTCCGATCGCGCTATGAAGTCTCAGGCTGTACCGCTGGAATGCCAAATGAGCCAACCATAATAGACCTATTATTATAAAGAGTTTATATGGAAATAATACAGTCATTTCTTGTTTTTTACACCCACATTTTGATAGTAGCAAGATATAGTTTACTTTATGCCGACGTTTTGGATGCTTTTCAGCAACCGTGGTCACGGCCTGTCTGACTCAGTTTAGTCTCGTTACAAAATATTTTTAATGAATAGAAAGACAGGGTTGAAATTTTTACAATACTCTGTAGAAATTTTAAGACTGAGGTATTTAAATACAATTCAACATACGGATTCAATCGAGTGGAAATAAGTTGAATAAAATCTTTGTAGAAGCACAAAGCTGTTAAAAATATTAAGTACCTAACTTTTCATAACTAAATTAAGATCTTATAACACCTTAAACTATAACAATACTTAACTATCAGAATGTGCGAAGAGCGAACAAACCGAAGTATTTAGACTCAATCGAAGCACAATTTGTTATGGAATTTATCGCTAAGTTCTAGAACTTTGACTGTTATGCTGAAACTAAGGGAAGAATATTTTTTACGCTTTTAATAAAAAGTGCAACTGCAATATAAAATTGCAACAGAACTTTGAAAGTTATAAATGAAAATTAATTTTAAATTGCTCCTGCAAAACTGCTTTCTTCACTTTTGTCAACCTTTGATCTTTTCTAAATTATTTCGTCTCTTTGAGAGTGTTTTAACCTTTTATTTTCAAATTTCGTAGGATGTACGCAAAACGAAGTTTTAGGTACAAAGGATTCGTTTTACTAATAACGTCTTCCCTATACTTAAGTTCTATATAAAATTAGAAAATGAAACACTTCCGGTTGGAAGTTTTAGTTTCGATTCCTAACGATGATAACAGATGGATGATGACTTGCGTGATGTTTTTGTACATATAATATTGTATTTTTTTTAATACAGAGTCCACCTGAAGTCTTTTACATGTGATAGAATATATGAACTCACAACAGCAGATGTGCGATTTAATAAATAAATAATCACGATCAACTAACTTAAAGAAAACAAATGAGTATTCTAAATAATTATATTATAGTATTATAATTAATAGCGTGAAATAGATATATTAAGCCATGCATATAATGTTAATTGAAAACTTATTGTTTCTTATTTAAAGGCTAAAGTATAAAGTAGTCTTTATAGTAAATTATTTCAAAGCAAAATACTTTGTTCATTGAAACGCGTTATGCTAATACCAGGATCACAAAGGCAGAAGGAGATATTGTGAAAATATTTGAATAAACAGTAAACTAGAGCGCATTAGTGTTGGCTTAAATTTTAAAAACGTCTCATACAACGTTATGTATGGGCTCTTAAGCGTATCTTAAGATATCATTAGGGCAGTGCAGTGCTCTCGGGCCAGATTAAGGCTGCACAGTTAAGAGACAATGCTGTGTTATGTAAAATTAGAATATAGTGATATTCTACTCAAGAGACCCATAAGATAATAATTGTATTAACGCTGAACCATAGAACAGTGTTAAAAAGAATATTTGTTTTAAATGAATAAATTAATATTATATGATATTGAGGTTTAAAAAAAATACTTGTACTTAAAACCCTGACAATAGTGTTTGTAAATAATCGGATAAAGTCTCCATTAGATTTTTGGCGATTTTTTAGGATGCTTTTCGAGCTTGGGAGTCGTGGGGTTTGGGGCAACTATTGGATTTTAAAGATTTGTTCTAAATTTAGTTCAAAAATGTAAAAATTAGTTAAATAGCAAAAAGTACTTGAAAGTCAAGTCATATACAGAGTGAGCATTAAATAAAAATCCCTACTTGGGCTCTCTATACCTTAATTAACCTTAAGCTTATTTAGTGTGAGTATTCGTAAAAAAATTATAAATGTAAAAACATAACGATTAAACATTTTCTAAATAATATTAAAATCAACTATTAAAAGTTTCTTATTGGTTTGGCGGGGTTTCAGTCATTCAAGACGTTTTTGTTTTACAAGGGCATAAAGATCCTATAAAAATATACAAAATGTTCCTTGAACATTTAAATAAAAACACTTTATGAACGGATTTAAGTTATGTATTTTTGCAAAATTTCAATATATTTCACATTATTTGTAAAATTTTTACGACGTTTCTCGTACTTTACTGCGTGCGTGGTCACGACAGTCTACGTGTTTTTCTGTCTAGATGAGTAACAGTTATGTTAATAAAAGACAATATTATTTCTTGAACATTGTTTTACTTAAATAGGTAATTATTTGATTTAACTAGTTTCCATTGCTATTATACTGGCGTTATATAAAGTTATATCATTTTAAACTCGTTTAACCACTATGAGTAGTAAAGAGTTTTGGAAGCAGTATTACTCTCCTGTTTGTAAACATAAATCCCGAGTATTCAAGACGCACAATCTCTTAGCACTAATCTAGGCAAGCCCTGTTTGTCTTGCCTACAAATGTCTGCGTCTCCCGTAATCCTTTGCACTTAGCTATTAAAATATAGTTATTGAACATTTACATTTAAGATTACTTTGCAGAATACTTTAAAATATAAATGAATTAGTGAAAATAAATTCATCGCAGGTCGTACATAAATTTCAACAATCAGGGTATATCTTCGTTTGAAACTAATAATTTCATCGTGGATTGAAATTTCTGCTAACGTATATATGGGCGCCAAATTATTTTTTTGGATTTTTTTTTTTTTTTTTTTTTTATTTTTTTTTTTTTTTTTTTTTTAAAAACCCCTGGGGGTTTTTGGGTTTTAAAATTTTTTTTTTTCCCCAAAAAAAAAAACCGTTTTGTTCCCTTTCCTTTTTTTTTAAAAAAACTCCCCCTTTTTTTTTTTTTTTTTGGCCCCCCCCGGGGGGGGGTTTTTTGGGGGGGGGGGGGGGGTGGGTGTTTTTTTAAAAATTTTTTTTTTTTTTTTAAAAAAAATTTGGGGGTTTTTTTTTTTTTAAAAACAAAAAAAAAATTTTCTTTTTTTTTTTTTTTTTTTTTTTTTTTTTTTTTTTTTTTTTTTTTTTTTTTTTTTAAAAAAGGGGGGGTGTTTAAAATTAATTGGGGGGGGGGGGGGGGGGGGTAAAAAAAAAAACCCCCCCCCCCCCCCCCCCCCCCCCTTTGGGTAAAAAAAAAAAATTTTTTTTTTTTTTTTGTGGGGGGGGGGGGGTGGGGGGTGGGGGCCCCCCCCCCGCCGGCCCCCCCCCCCCTATACGACGCGAAAATTTCGCATTTCATAATTTGTTATATATTTTGATGTAATATTGTTATCCTAATAGGCTTAAACAGTAGTAGATTGGCTATTATTCATAAAAAATATTTAAATTTTAATTTATCTTTAAAATAAAGGACTCTTTCGACTTCTGCCAAATTGTGTGATTTGTAATTTTTATCAAAAGATTGATTTAAGTATCGTTGCCTCTAAAACAACAAAAACTTTTCGTTACTTTTAAATCAATATTCTCTCACGAGTAATATTATTTATGTATATTAAGAGTTTATGCTTTCAATAAACACAACTCTAAACTATTTCACCAAGCATAAATTTAACATATAAAATAAACTACGCCTAAATCCCAACACTATTTACACAGTTCGCAAATACGAGTTATTTCCAGCATAATACTGAATGCTCCATTTGTTAAAGTTTCCGAGGAATTGAGAGTCGGACTAAGCATGATTAAGATTTTATTGTGTAACACAATGCGGGAGGTGCATGCGCATACAATGTACGTTGCCCACGTCTAGCTTTTGAAGCTTTAAATATGCATGCAGTATTAATATTTTGAATTGCGCAAGAATTAATTACATTAAATACTTTAATTTCAAAATTACAAAAAGGTTCGCTTAGACATGTCTGAGAACTAAAAGTATGCTTAGGAACGTAGTAAGGCCTCCTTGTCTATAAAGAAAAAACTATACATGGATGTACACCTGTCTTCTATCTTTACTAATAGAAAGCTGTAGAGTTTGAGAAAGCTTATCTTAAGAAGAAAAAGTACTGTATGTTACACTAATACCAGCGGAAATTAGTAACAAAAAAAATATTTTTACATAATAAACACGAACACAGAACTCTCAATTAAAGCGAGAAACACCTACATAAACCAATAGGTTTTTTCCCATTAGACATAATTACTACTTTTGTCCTATATATATCTATCCTATATATATATACCTACCCAAATCAATTTCGTTAAGAAAAAGAATCCCACTCCCAACCATTACAACTCGTATATTACGCCACGTACGTATTAAACGCCGCATATCAATAACTTCAATAAGTAGTTCACAGTTGGCGTGTTAAATGCTACGCTTTCCGCAGCCATTTGCAATTCGATATCCACTAAGCTGCGCGGGATTGAGCAGCGGATTGCAAGTCTATATTGGATATTGTAATATCACCCTTTTAAATATAAAGTGGATAACGTTGTCGTTGTATGTAAATAAGTTATATGGTGTGTGTGTCTTGATTATAATGTTGTAAGTACAATTGATCGGGGAATACATATATAAAATCCACAGTGGTATTCGATCTTAGACATACCGTTGGTTAACTTCAATGTATTAAAAGAGTGTATTGTGGGTACTAATTAAAATATATATATTTTTTGTAACACAGACAAGCACAACAAATCTCGTCACAGAAAGGTTGACTGTTGCGACAATGTGGTATGGTGATCATTGCATCAACCGGGTCGTCAGTATATTGTTTTACTTAAATACTACTCTGCCTCTTTGTGTTTAGTCTAATAGAAACACACTGAATGAAGAAGCTTAGACATTTGAAATTAAATCGATTTTATTTATATGAATAAAAGTTTAATTTATCGAAAGTGACAAATACGCATATAAAATGTGAATTTGTTGTTATGTGAATTTTTGTTATAAAAACAATGTCGACCTGCCGTAAATTAATGAAGCAATTTCTTTCTTGAATCAATTGGCGTTTCGATACAGAAATATAATTAAAGAGAGAAGCAATTATAAAAATGGTAGCGTTTCCAATTATTTTAATTAAAACGGCTCCTTTGGGACGATATAAACAATGGTTTAAGCCTTAGCAAATTTCCTAGATTTCGTAACAAGAAATCTCGAAAATGCTCAGTTGAAGCAACTCAATGAAACACGTGCTAATGGACTTGAGATTGACGCAAGTCCAGTAATTGAAGTTAGATCAATATTTATATATATCGTTCAAAAAATTAATTACATCCAGAGTAAATAATTGATATATAGGAATCTGACACTCTTTATCTGTATAGGTTTCTTGTATTCATATATTTTCAACTAGGAGCTCAGAAGCCTTATTTCGTACCAGCCAATGAAATACAGAAAACTATTTATTTTAAAGAAGTATCCAGGAATACCATGGCTGGATTATAATATCATGGAATACAAGTACACGCTTTGCTAGCATAAGACGTCCCTGAATTAAAACAAATGAGTAATCTTAATAACAGTAGTAATTAATATTATAATGCAAACCGTTACCTACTTTCACTTTCACTAGATTTAAAATTTTAACATGATTCCATTAATTATGAAGCAAGGCACAAGATGTTTGCGAAGAAAACACATTGCAGCAGAAGGCAATCGCAGGGGAAGTAATTGTTCGCAACTTCAACTATTATAGAAACTGCAGTACTAGGAAGCCACGGCTACGTATTAAAATAATATCTAACGTTGATGAGAATTGGCCACGGAGTGGAGCATCAAACTTTTAACTGTTAAAATAACTTTGTTTTTCCTTCTATTTTCTAAGGTGCTTGGAACTAAGTGGCAAAGTTCCTAACTGAAGGTATGGCCGTCTTCTCTCATATAATCTAAATATGTTGACGATGTAGAACAGAACTCCTAATAACGTGTAAATGAGATATATGACAATAGTGATTTTGGCGTAAGTTATCGTACTTTTGTGGTTTCATATTTTCAATCAATATTATAGCTACGCAGAAACTGAATTGCTTAAAACATTTTCGAGAAATTTTTCGCTATAATCTCTATCGTAATAACAAACTTGAGGTGGCAGTGGCATTAAGATGAATCACAGATCTTTGATCAAAATCTGTCCCTAAGTATTGCCATGGGCGTTCTCTGCCCTCGTGCTTTAAAATACCGTTTGAGAGATATGAAAGGCAACCCTACGGGCATTCTTAACCATTCTGACCCAGCCACTTCGCGGCATACAAATCCTTGTTAACAAGTTTATTATGCGTTGAAAATTAACAAGCAAATTGTATACAATTCATATTTTCAAGTATCATGAATAGAGTATGTTCGTATGCAGTCCAGTCTTTTGTATCCTTTTGAAAATATCTCGAAACATTATGAATGGTTTTCGTACAGAATGTTATTCACATTTTACTTTAGTTTGGCTCTCAAAAAGCCGTGATTTTTGAGAGCTAAACTAATTTATATCAAATTAATTAGAATAATACAAAAGCTTACCATATAGATGTTTTATCATATTGTAGTAGAAAATGCGTGTATTAAAGAGTTTTTATACATTCATCATTGTTTTTTAACAGTATTTTTTATATTGCACCTGTTAAGTCTTACTGGATATGGATTTAGCCATAATGTCATTCCAATAACGTCATTAAGTCTGTAGAAATATATAAAATCTTGTGTACAAACGTCGATTTAATCATTAATAATTATCTTATTCATTCAAGCATTACGTGCGACAGTTTTTTCGTTCAACACGGCTCTAAACCTTGAAACAAATGATTTTCAGCATCAATTATGATTTTTATTATCCCATTTGTGCCAATAACTTAATCCAAGCCAATCAAATACGAAAATGAAGCCTCTCAATCTCATCTTAGCTTAACTGCAACTTGTATAATCGAAGCAATGCATCGTTTACCCCCCCCCTTTGACCTCAGCCGTATCCCCCTTTCCCCCTAACCCCCTTAAGGCGACACGTGCGTATCACGTGACTTCTCGGATTATACCGCCAACCCTTGATAATTAACTGAACAAAACGATCGGGCTTCCACAACTATAAAGATAAGCAATTTCAAAAGTACACTCTATATTTGCTAGCTTAATATTTTGAATGCGCTTTGAATTTAAGAAATGAACCGATGATTAATATAATGTAAGTATACATTATATTAATATATGATTAATATATGTATATTAATTATATTAATCATATATTATACTTATATTATAAATCTTAGGGTTTGTTTGGTTGACACACTCGCGAAAACTTTGCCTATAACCCATAGGAAGATGTGTAAACGTGAAACCACCGTAAACAACTAAAAGATTATAAAAAATATATTTAGTACATAGAAAATCGCTTAGTATAGTCGATTCATATTACATTGAATTCCTAATGCCTTCATTAAAGTCGAGGGTAAGACAAATCCGTTGATTGACATACTGTATACTTGAAGTGGATAAATATTCGCCTTTTCACCTTTCAAGAGTACCGTTTGCGAGAAAATTTTCCTCAAATATTTACGAAAACTGACAAATGTCACCTTGAGATCCGAGTTTGTCATAAGGAGGCTGGTAGATATATTTTAAGTTTTCCTTTGGGATTCAAGAGATTGGCATTGAATTTTGTATGAGTAAAGACTACTTCATAATATTCATGACCTAGATATAGCCCATGTTATTTGTTTACGTCAAGATGTCAAAAAAAATTGTTTTCTTATTAATATTCTGCAATGTTTGGCTACAATTTTTTATGCGAAAAATCAAAAGTAACGTTTAATCAGTTTTTTTACATTTTGAAGGATCAAAAAATATTAATTCTCATTAACAACATTTTTACAAATGCGTTAAAAAATTTCTTCGTATATAAAATATTCACGGAAAAAAATTGAAAAGTGTACCTATATGTTAGTGAACCTTAAATGCTATTTCCATCATGTTAATTTCAATACATAACCATATTTTGTGTATTTTATGAAAAATATATTCAAAACAAATAATCTATGAACCACTACAGTATTTCATTTAAATCTTGAGTTAAATTTTGAGATAGCTATATATACAAATTAGTCGTGAGTAAAGCATATTCAGTGCATGATCGCATAAACTTATATATGAACCTCACGCATAGTTGATGTCAGAACTATAAACAAGAGACATAAAAGGTTATTTCCTAAAACTACACTGAAACATTTACAGCTTATCAAAACTTTTAATACAAAATAACAATAAAACGTGGATGTCTGTTTAATAACACTATAAATACTAACTTTCGTTTGACGGGCGGACATAAACAAAGATATGTTAAACCTTGACGAGGATTACAAATTTGATTTTTTTTAATGACACGGGAAATTCGCCTTTTGGCCTTTCACGATACGAGGTGGATTGCTGTTTTCGTCAATAAAGTTTCTCATATCGCTCAGTTAGAAAACATTGGCATAGCTTCGCCCGTCATAAAGGGGAAACTTTACAAATCTTTGGATTTCTTACGCTTTTAGGGACACATAATATATTTATCTGCCCCTCGACACTAAGGAATGGCTTGAGTTCGTCACATGAGAGATTTGTTGCGGGTTAATGTGTGTGATTACATAACTTTCTTCCTTACATAGTTATACTTCTTCAATTTGTTAGTACGCGAGGGTTGATCTTATGAATCTTGCTTATATGTGTGTATACTGTTATGTGGTTTAAGTTGTACTATTGTAATAATCTAAAAATTACGCGACATGTTTTGATTTTAAAATTTACAACCATATCTCGGTATACGGGAACGTGACTAGGTATGATTTTATGTGATAGAATATAAAATCTCAAGCCAATTTCGATAACAGCGTTTACTTATTTGATGATGCAGTTGAAAAGCTAACTACTAAGTCATAGCAAAACATGATTAGGAGTATGTTGTTCAAATGGCAAGTACGGGAGTGTTTTACACTATTCATTATTGGATTTAGTCAGCATATGCAATACTGTGGCGATACGACATTGCTGTGGACACAAAATGAACTCATAACAGTTTTATGAGTGAACCGGCTTAACACAGATAGGAAAATCAATATCGTCTCGCTGGACAAAGCAATTTTGTTGCAGTAAGAAAAGCAAAAAAATATCGTTCTTAATTGTGTGGTGAGGGCGTCAAATCTAAGCATCTTTTCTAACTAAGTTATCTTCCTTCTATACAAGATCGATACCATACAATTTTTCACCAAGTTATTTAACTGAAAATTCAACATGCGCTTTGAACTCTCCTTCGGGTTAATTTTTGGTCATATAGATGCAGTTGTGTACCGAATACCCTGGTGAAGGATTTTTAAACAATAAGCTAATATAACAATCTACCAATGACAATTTTTTATTATTTATATTACATGTCGTGCTACAAGTCGTTAACCAAATAGTACTTTAACTTTAAACAATTCACAGTTTTCGAGGAAATTACAGAGCAAAGTGTGCTAAAGAAATTTCGTAATAAAAAAGACAAATTAACAGCGAGTGTCAACAAAATAATGAATGAGGTGCTCTGGCGTTTGGGCGGAAACGGTGACGCTACAATTTAGTAATTTTTCATGTTGACGCGATAGCGTGGTCAGGTGCTGAGGTGATTTGTGGACAACCTCTGGGGCTTGACAGTGGGGGATCTCGGAACGGTTTGTCCTCGGGTTGATTTTATCTCATCATGATTTTATATCTATGGTATTGTGTATTGGAAAACATCTATTATGTCATAATCTATGTTATCAATATTACGACCCTGTATTAGTAGATCGAATTTATCTACTATGTTACATAAAGGCTTATTATTTTAATGCTAACGCAAATTAAAGACTACATAGACGGCTTGTTTTCACTTCGCTATCTACATGAAAGCAAATACATCGAACAGGATCTAAAGTACATTTTAATAAGCAATCGTGTCTTGTTGATTCTTCGTACGTTTAAAACGAACGTAGTTTCCTGGAATTGTTTATCGAGACTGTCTTTCCGAGCGTCTATCATTGTACGAGACTTCCCTAACAAATTTCAATATTTGCGAAACAATTGCACGCCACGCGAAAACATTGGAATCGTTCACCTAATATTTTCCAACAATATTTTAGAATCGGCGAGTGAGTAATGATCAAATATACTGTTAAAGGAATATTTGAATGGGTTGGTATGCTGTTTTGTTATTCTGTATAAGAGTATAGGAGTTTATTTTGAGGAATAAAATAACTTATAAAGATATTTTTATTCTCTTATATTGATAAAATATAAAGAGAAATTGTTCCGAATAGTTTTGTATTTGTTATACATCGAGGTTCGAGATTTATATATTGCTTATATATTATACTTACTTATAAATCTGGAATAAGTTATTTATGCCAGACTGTGATTTATGGGAATTACAATGATTGTAGTAATATTTACTTTAAAATATCTAGAAATTGAATTTGTTTTGTTAGTTCAAATCTTAAAAAGCATGTAAATCTACTTCGTTCTGCTGGAGCAATAGCCAGTTGTTAATGATAAAAAAATCTATAACATAAAGGTATGTCAAACTGTTTAAAACTTAAAAACAGACAAAGTTGAAAATGAAGCTATCGTAATAAATGCAGTGCTCATAAAAAGCTTTGACAAACACGATGGAACAAAGCAAATGCAGACCGTAATAAATGGAAAGTAAAGGGTTTTCTTACTGTCGACTGTGGCGCTTTTAATTGGGGGTGGAAATTGTGATTAATGCCATCAGATATGAAAACAACTGGCACGAAAAGAAAGGTGGGAAAACCTGAAATTATCTTGGCTGTATTAGTTCCGTAGCTTTGATTAGATACGATATGGGATATTCAGTATTTCATACATCTAAATGAATCCAGTTGCAGTCCTTTATTTATTTATAAATATCAAATTGGAGTGTGTTAGTTACTATGCTATTCAAGCGCAAAACATTGGACCAATCTCGACAAAATTTGGTATATGACATCTTGGATTAACACAAAAGCTACTTTATTCATATTAGTTGTAAATACAACTAATTATATGCATGGATTAATACGGGTGTAACCGCGGGCACAAGTAAGTATAAAATAATATCGCTACACATTTCACAAACGGTTAACCATAAGTTAAGAAATTTATTCACTGTTATGGGTGCCAATAAGACTGATTTACTTCATATAATTCCTTTGATGCTTTTTTTATTTTAACATCCAGATCATAGCCAACCAATATACCCATCAAACAAATGTTGAGTGAACCGGACATATTAATATTACTTAATTTAACAATCTGATGGAACAAAAATTTAATTGTATAGAATTTCGTAATGGATCACGGATCTCCAATTCAGCTTACCCAAAACCCACACATATTAACCTAATTTCTGTTAATTGCTTCAACATTCATTTGCAGTTTGAAGTGTCAGTAAAACAATTTTATATAAGCTTTAAATTTGTCCATTATCGTTAACTATTATTTACTTAAACTCCCAATAATTTTTATGTTATGTAAGAATGTTTTAATAAGCCTGACGTGACTCACGGTATATAGAGCACATGAATCATTTTCCTGGAATACTCATTTGATATAAATAAACAATACTTTGCAAGAATACCAAAATGTTTACTACATTCCTAGGTAGGCAGCTAAGCTAGGAGTCACGAAGTGAGGTTTTCAGCCCGCTACGAACCTAACGATAAATCGCATATAAATATAAGCCTACGGTTAAAGTTGAACACATCAAAAATCTGCTTACGCTCTCAGTGTTTTAAGTGTGTAAAAAAATTGTACGACCCGGCAAACTTCGTTTTGCCAATGAATTAGTTGCTTATAACAATGGACGTATATGCAGAAGGGTGAAAAGTTTAATATAGGTATTAATCATTTAAATATGTACTTGAATGCTGAACCATAAAACAAAATTTCTACCATCCATTTTTATTTTGAAATCGAAGCCAAGCTAGCGAAGTACGAGAACAGAGCATAAAGTAATGCCCTGTTCTCGTACTATTCAGTAGTACATACAAAAGTCTTATAAAAAAGTAGTAAACAGTTTCGTAGGTGATCTGTTAAGTAAGAGAATTTTGTACAACACACAATTTTTATGATAACAAACTGCACAAATGTATCTATGACTAACAAAAACTCCCGATCGCTTCGTGAATAGCGAGCTTTTTAGGGCGCGTGTACACGGTCGTCGGGGCACAAAAAGTGGCGATATGCTAAGTGACGCTGATAACCAGCACACAGTACAGGGACTTACAATGCGATGTAAAGCATTCAAATGTTTTTATGCAGTATGGCAATGGCTGTATTAGGGCAAAGACCTCGTCATTAGCATGGAAATCAATTACAGCTAGTATCAACGTATTATTTGAATTACACACACTCTGTTACATAGTGGACTATTTTGGGTTAATTACAATTAAAAAAAAGCTTGGGCTTATTATGGTCCAAGTTAAATGTAAAATAAAAGACGTAGTCGTGGTTCGTTTGATGGTGATTGTTTGAACGAAAATAATATAATTCCGCAGTATGTAGAATGAATCAAACTTAACTGAAGTTTGATTCATTCATGGTTTTGAAAAAATCGTAGTAGTTTTAACCGTGAGAGAGGGTTTTGTAAAAGATTGCCAATATTTTTATAAAAAAGTCTTCAAACGTATATTGTATGTTTATTTTAAAAAAAGTCGCAATAAATCCCAAAATCTACAAAATCTGAAATGCTCGCCCACGAAAATTATGAAATTTTATTAAAAATGAGTGCAAGAACTCTGCGCTTTAATAACGGATACTTTTATATTTTCAGTTTTAATTTTGCTCCAAATAGGATCTTTAATTTTAGTCTGAATCCTGTGGTGCTTTGAAAATGTGGCGCCCAAATTAACTGTAAACAAATAAATCTGCAGATTTTTTTTCTAATTTGAGAAGGAATATTATTTTCATTTTGTTTTTATCAAGGTACATGAACTTTGTTTAATCATAGGGCCTTATGTTGGGTGTGTGATTTAATTATAAATAAGTTTTTTTCGCGACAATATTTTCTCTGAAAAGGATTTATTGCAATTTTCCTTGCAATTTCACGTTACCTGTGTTAATATATTTATACCTGTGAAGTACTTGAAGTGGAATGAACTACGAATCAGTAGTTCCTGGTAAGCACGTTCAATAAAAAAATAAAATTCAGTTTTAAAATACAAAGCATAGATCAAATAGTTCATTAAAAGTTTACTCACTATACGAAAATGTTTATAATGTAACTAAACAACTTTATTAGAAAATTTATTAAATAAATATTTCGAAACGTAAGTAAGATATAAAAGTAACATACTGCATATATAATATATTATAATAATAGTACTTAGAACTAGTCTAGGGTGCGCCAAATCCATATGAAAATAAAAAAAGATCCAATTTAATCACTACCTAGCTTACTATACATTTCCCAATATATTTTATATCCATAAAATAAGAAAAAAATAAACCAATTAAGCGTTCCTTGTAACACCGGTCAAATTAATACCACATCCAATTTCGATATTAATCTGCTGAATGTAAGCAAAAAGGCCGAGTTCTCCAATTACTGTTAAAATATGTGTATTGTAACCGTTAAATGGATTTCATTGTTTACGGACTGGTGATATTCCAATTCGCGTCGACAGCATTTTTATGGAACCAGTATTTCAGAGGATGTTTTGGTGTTTATTAGGATTGAATAGGATATTGGATTTTACCTCATACAAACGTGTTTTTTGATAGATAGCTTCTGCGCGATATATTACAACTACACCCCGTGATGTGATAGACGAATCTCAAATTGCTCTTTTAACTGAAGTACTCATCTTCATTTTTTTATCACAGCATAGACAAAAAAATATCAGAAAGTGAAAATATAGTAGTAGACTTCTTACAATTTTATTTATATTAATAATGGCCAAAAGGTTTAACATTCAATTTGAAAACGATAGGATTAAGAATGTAATTCGCCTGTCATTTGATCCCTATTCGTTTTTCAAATTAAAACAAAACATTTTTGTCTATCCTCTCACATTCTCACATTACAAGAAGTCGCTCTAATTGTGTTCTAAAATTGAAAATCGGTAGAAATCGTAGACCAATAATAGAAAAAAGGTATAACTTATTACATTACAACCATTACAAGTTATACCTAGCATATTGTAGTAATGTAAATTCTGGCATTCGAACACTCCCTGTAGCGAGATGGTGATTAAATGCCTTTCGGTCCTACTATAAACTATGTTAGGAGACTAACAGCACTCGACAGGTCAAAATTGGTCTGTATGTATCTGTGACCTGTCTAGAATAGTTACGAGGAGAGGGTGATAAATTAATTTGCATTGAACAGAGGTGAAGCTATAGGTTTTGTTGACGTTTAATGTACACCTAGAATAAATTTTATTTCACATACTATGTTTACAGAAAACGTTTAACTGAAACGTAACGTAAAAAAAATGAAACTCGAAAAAATTATAGGCTTAAAATTGCTCTCAGTGGTATTCAGGCGAAGGTGACATATATTGCTACCTAACCGCTTTCAAAAGAGCCTTGATATTTTTTCCTCTTACAAACTTTGTTTATGTAGCTTTGAGGAGAGAAATTTAGCATGTGAATTGTAAGCTGCTAGCCAGTGGAAGCTTCATATATCATCTGGGCAATGACAAAATTGAGATAAGCAGAAATAACCTATTGCTTCAGACTTCACCCAAATATATATATCTATTACCGAATCATAAGGAAACTCATTCGTTAAATGAAAGATATTTGAGGAGTCATAAAGTGCACATCAATAGCAACATTTCCAATCAAGATATAGAATCGTAAAATACACAAATTGACTGAACGTCGCGACGCGTCATATAAAACAGATAAACCCTGTATTACTATCAGTATGATATCTTTTATGTCATCTAATTTGTTAACAACTCAACATACCTTCAAGTCGATACATTTAAAGATATATTAACAAACGCAATCAGTCCAGATGGACCATTTCAATTAGAGTATTGTCTCATTTCATCAGACTGGAAACACAATTTGATAGACGGAGACGACACTTAATTTGGCAATCGTAGCCAGCGGTGTCACATAAAGTTGATAGATACAAATAACTATTGTAATTATTGCAGCCAATGTTTAACAATATTTGTAAGGAGAAAATAAATGTCAATATTTTATAGTTAAATTATATAACGTAAGTAACGTTACGGTTATCTCAGGCTTCTGTTGTTAAATCGATACACTTCGGTATGTATTGCTTCTGAAATATTCAGGAGGTGCATTCCAAGTTTATTTTACTCGTCAATGTAAGTTAATTAACTCTTTAATGTTATCTTATTTTTTCAGTAAAAATTCAACAAATAGGATTGTGTATTTACATAATAATTACAAACATAATGTAAGAATTAAGTATTTCTAATATATAATAATTAAGTATTGTAATTCTCCGTTTTCGGGTCTTTTTGAAGTTAATCAATCAAAACAGAACACATCTTCCAAAATTGGTTTATTGTATTAATAGTTGTATCTGTTCATTACGTATGAAAACCTATATAATTTATTATTATTTTATTACGTAATTAGGGCTTTAAACGCATGATATAATTAAATTACAATCAAATTTATTAACTGTGGTGAATATAAACATCGTCGTATTTTAAACTTTAGTAATAAACAATCAACATTATAATTTTTGTTGACCATTGATACAAGACACAAAAAGGGAAAATATGTAATATTACCATCATCATATACAACTGATATAGTGTAATTTGTTTTTATTCACAAACAGGGCAGAAACTGATATAGTTTAAACATTAAACTGGTATAAAACTCAGCGCTTTAAAGTCTCTAATAAAATGAATGGGTAAGTTTTATCAAGAAAACAAGCAAACTATATAACAAGAAGTTACGAAAGGAAAACATGCTTGTTGTGTGTTTACATTATCTTAGAAACGGGAAAAAATTAAAATATATTTATTTTTCTTTTTAGCTTCAATATGCCGATAATATGACGTTATTTTCAGACAGGTATGATTAACGGCGTCGATTTTCAGTTTGATCATCAGTTGACGTAAGATTTCGTTCAGCGTTCGATCAAGTATTTATTATTACTGAATTAAAAATAAATACCACAAAACTAAGATTGTGTGATAAAAGTGCCTAGTCAATATAAATTTATATATTTACAAAACTTTATATTTATTTTACGCGTTATCGAGCATTATCGTTCCCTTACAAAATAGCAAAAGTTGAACGACCTCATCGTATTCTGTGCCATACCAGTGGCCTTGTAAGTAAAGTTGGCATTAAAACCAGGAACAATAAACTACCGCGCGTTATCAACTTGATTTAAACGACGACGCCAACTAAAATATTAAGCTTAAGGAACACTTGAAAGTATGTTTCAACTTAAAAAATTTGTGATATTTCTTCTACGGTTTTAAATGATTTTTAGTTTTATTTAGTTGCATACTGACAATGTATTTGTTAAGAATATTCCTAAATAAGTGTGCTCTACACTAAAATAAAACTAAAATTTTCAAGTAACATACTTTGGTATTGAAAAGTAATAGTCCTGATAAATTTATTTTATACATATCAGGTTGAGTTTTTTTTTTAATATATGTAATATGATGTCTAAGCTTATTAGACATTTACATATTATTTATTTAGATCAGTAACATTATTACTCTTTAATTTTAATAAGGAAAAAGTTCGTAAAACTTCTATTTCATTTATTTTTAAACGTATTAAAATTGTACTGTATAGCAGTAATTATAAAATCTGATTTAAATGAACATTTCATCAGCCGCATCTTTGCCCATGTGAATATTTCCTTCGTCATTTCACGTCTCACAATACGAGCCACTTCTGCATAGACATAAAACATCACTGTATATTGTCATTACATTCCAAGACTCTTTACATTTTTATAACAGAACACCTTTACAGCAGAATAACGCAAATTTATGAAGGAAGCACTCTGTGAAAATTACCTATTTCATCTTGAAATGACGACGGAACACATAAATATTCAGTAAAACCTAGATATTACCTTAGGTTTCATTTACTGTAACATACGTGAAACTATGCATGGACTCGAGAAATCTTGTATTTCCAAGCATACCATTTATAACATTAAATTATTTTTTAATCCACACGGCGAAGTATTCTCAACACTGTAGTCGTGTATTTGAACCCCGGTTACAATTAAATTTTCCTTTCTGTACGCACACTTGACACTGATCAAAGGAAGGACATCTATCACAATATTTCAAAAAAATAAAAGAGTTTCAAAATATTTGCTTAAATTCACACAGACTATCTTAAATTTTTAAACTATGCAGACATGACAAAAAAATCACTTAGCCGTATAATAGTGTCGAATAACATTCGAAATTTGAAATGAGCCTTTTATTTGTTCCGATTGGCTGAGCAATAAAGTAATGAGTAAAGTGACCGCCGTCGGCGTCACTGTGGCGACAGCTATGACACTCTTATCTTTAGGAGCACGCGATGTGCGCCAACCCTTATACCTCCACACACATTAATATTAAGTTCAAGGTGTAACATGAAAATATAAAACAAAAGAATGTAAAAAATATTTCGTTGCTTTCATCTGTTTTCTTAAATAATAGGCTAGTAAGTGTCGTCACTATTATTCAGCCCTTAAGACTAGAACAGTAAAAGGTGTTGTTAAGTTTCCCATATATGTGTGATGTTACTTTATGTTTTTTTTTATCGTTTATAATTGTTACACTGAGTCGCCTGAGCCCAAATTTTACCTACTACCTGCCGTATACAGTATTTATACATTATTGACTGGAATAAAGACTACCTTTCCTCCTATTCTATCAAATGTCGTTAAAGCTGTATGAAAAGATACAAGCGTTACTGATTCATTTTTATGAAGAATGGGGTACAAATTATTGAATATGACCTAACCTTGGTCAGGCTTAATATTTGTTTCATATAATGAATAATTTATAAAGTTGATTTAATTACTTCAGATAAGTGTTAAAACCACTTAGTTATCACGATATTAGTAATAAAAAGGTTCCTTTTCAATTTAGGGTTGTTACTTGCTAGGGTGGTAAACACGAAACACATTTTTATTGCTTTGATACAGGTACAGCTTAATAAAAGTTTTATAACATAAATAAGCACTCAAAGTATATTCTTAATACTCTATTGCTAGAATTATAACTATATCGGACTGTTATACTGATATGTGCCAAAGTGAAAACACAATTAACAGCGTTTTATTGCTTCTTATAGGTCATAATTATGTGAATTATTTCAAAATGTCTAAGTAGAATAAAAAGCGTCACCAGAGAAATTAGCAATTTCTAATGTTGTGTAAGGTTATTTTTATTATTGTGTTTTGGCTATGTTTATAATGTTTTATATTCATTCTGGCTATATTTTTAACATTAGTTACATTTTATCAAATAAATTCACGTTTTATGCTATTTGTATTTAGAACATTCATGTACAAACATAAGAAATTCACATGCTGCGTGTGTAGCCGGCGTGGCTTCTTTACACTTGGAAGCGTTTGCTTTAGGAGACGTTTGCTGGAGAAGGGCTATATCAAGAAATAATAGTTGCTTTGACCCTTTCTTAAAGTCGTCAAGGTCAGAAAGAGGGTTCCAAGGGTTATTCAAGTTGGCCGAGTGTCGTTTCGGTGTACATAACTTCCATCTTATTCGTCCCTTCTTAAAACACTGGATAGATCGGCACTTGGAATTGCTTTCTATGCAAATCTATGACACCATCTTGTCGTCATGGGAACGGCTTGGAGAACGTACGATCCAGGAGTCTGATAGAATGAAGGGGATGTTACTTACATTCATTGCTCAAATAATGATGCAGGCTGACTATAACGGAACCTGGATTGTCTTTAAGCCTTTTCATTTACCCTGATGAAAAGTACCGGTGAATTCCTCGTGACATTACAAATTGACGGGGATTGGAGTCTCACATAACCTCTGCATAATATTACTTTCTTATATAATTATTTAAATCCAATTAAATAAGAACATTTTACACATGGTTCGGTCCAAGCAGGCATTGGTAGCTACTTAAAATGTTTAAACTTCAATAAACAAATTCAAAAATATTATTAAAAGAAAATTGATTGCTAAAGCCTATTACAGGACCGCGGATTATCTGAATGACAGAAGTGCTTGGGACTAAATTGCTCCTGTTCTAAAAATTATAAGTTGTAAGCATGATCAAAAAAAGAGACTAACCCGACTGAGTTTCTTGCTTGTTCTTCTCAGCTCGGGCGCGTTAGTGAACAAGCCTATAAATTTAGTTTTAAGTGACGTGCAAATGTGATCATGTAACGATCCTATTAATAAATAAATTTGACTTTGACTTTGACTATATACGTATTTCAACTATATCTATGCGTCTAACAAGATAATTTTCAAGCTTGTAAGAAAATTTTTCAACGAGCGTCAAATTCAGCAAGTACAAAGGGCGGCCTTAGTGACAGGAAACGTGTAATCAGTGCTTGAGCCTTAGACAACGGACAATGAGCTACGAATCAGGGATTAGGCAGAATGTTATTTTGTTGTATAGCTTGTGTTATGGGTGCTAACACAGCTGACAAACAAATTCTTACATAAATACTTTTTATAAATTTTATAACACCGACGGACCACAGATCACAGCCAACACACACAGCCACAGTAAGTTATGCTCGTCACACAAGTATTGACTGTGCCGGGGATCGAACCCCGGAACTTCTATACTACCGTCCAGCATGGTGTCCATTGCAACTGTTACATTATTTCAATATCGTAGTAAAAAGATATGGCGTTACAAAGCCATCACATCACATCAAAAAAGACCAAACGACTGCACACATTATTCACAATATATGGTCAATGATATATGTGAATTGTCGTGAAACTTAAACGCATTTACAACATTATTATAGACGACACAACATCGCTTTTGGAAGAAAATGTTGCTGATAAATTAAATACAGGAAAATTATAGATATTTCGGCGGGACGCAAGGATCACCTGTAAAACAAGTCATCAACTGCCCGATCCATAACACTTAATCCGCGCGCCTCCCGTCCTCTTATTTACCAAAAACTTTTACGTCGCACTTAATTTATTTCCCCGCTAAATCTCGCTCCGCACGCGATCTCAGTCAAACGTCGACTTTTTGATAATAACATTATAATAAATGGTTGCCGCATTTTATCCGACCTTCCTAAATCAGCCTTTACGTGCTTATTAGATAAGCTTATGAACCTATATTTCTATAAAGAACTATTATAGAGTAATTTATGGCGGCGACAAGAGCTACCCAATTAATCTATTGATATTTCGTACGCCAGCGAATAAAGATAGCGAAGCGTTTTAATGGTAAAAGTAAACGCGATGGTTTTCTATATGGATGAAAAAGTATAACATCCATTTTACTAATAGAAATAGTAATTTAAAAATAAATTGACTGAAGAATACACGAGTATGTAACATATACTTTACAGAACTATAATGTATATCTCACAGTGTTTACTTAACTTGGATATTCCAGTGTTTGGAATTTACTATTATAATTAAATTCAATAATGGATTCCAATCAAGATTATATCCAAAAATTCCAAATTCAACATTACTGCCTGCACCCAGCTCAAACTATTTGTTTTTGGAAGTGTGTAAATAAAATATAATCGCTGCTAATAGGTTTACATACATACCCACTAAACTACACAATAATCCAGGAGGCCTATAAACGTTCTACAATACATTTTGTGGTTATAGATACTTAATTCTCAAAAAAGATTACTTAAAAATTATCTTAAGATCGTTCCGTGCTTGCAGGAGTGCCCGTGAACTCACCAAATACCCTCAATATTTAGATAGTACACATTGCTTAAGACATTCGGCGAATGCACACTTCTTATAGTTGGTAAGCTATTAAAAAGTTATTCTCTCTCGAATGCGATCAGTTTTCCCATAATTGGTTCTGGGTTTAGGCAAGACCAAATGACTGGCCCGTCGAGTTATGCGCGCCGTTGTACAACCTGCCTTGTAATTTATAATTATCTTTAGTTACCTAACAATAAAGAAACTAACTAAAACTTCAATAGTGAAATTCAAAGTTCAATAATTTATTACGAATTCAATTTTACAAGTGCAATAAAATTTACCGACGGAGCGAACGTTTTAAATTAGGCCCGATAACTTGAAAATTGAATGAAAAGGATTTAGTGAGGAGTGTACCAATTAGTTTGCTGTTATTTTTCCATTCCGTTCGACGCCGCGCAAATTAGGTCGATGGAAATCGATCAAAGTACTTCGCAAATGCTCAAATGGACTGATCATTTATTAACATGCCCATTGACCAACTTTTATAAGTTTTGTTACATACGTAATTAACAATTTTAAGTATGATAAGACATATGAGAATATTATAAATATAAAATATAATTTTTATCCATATTATTTAAGAGTGGAAAACGATTTTGAAATTTATCATATTAGACCACAAATATAAAAAGTACATAAAAATGTATTTTAATAACTCTGACTCTAAAAACTGTGTCCCAATGAAATAGCACAGTACAAAAATATCAAAATCAAATACATTTTAAAAACCTACACCTTAAAGCTATTAAATTCGCCTCTATCAATTCAGATATCAAAAATTAACGTTAAATTAACGTTAAAACTGTATGTCCGTTTACAAGATCAACGTATATTTTCTCTTTATAAAGCTTAATTACTAAAACGCTCTAACATTCTGCTGCAATCTACTTCACATTTCAAAAGCGACCCTTTATCCTTTGAAGGATAAACTCAAATGATTGATTAGCTCGAGGTAATTGTTCAAATGTTTGTTCCAATCATTCTGCCGAGACAATAGATCTGAAAAGGCACTCAATTTGCTTTGCGACTTGGAAACTCGTTCAAAATAATTGTAATTAGCCTACGGAATCAAGTGTTTGCGTTTAATTTTCATAACTCCTCGCGAGTGTTCTGGGTGAAGTGCGTAGGCTTTTAGGAATAAGCGGGTAAAACGGTATCTTCATAGTGGAAAATAAAATTGCTACATTTGAACAACATAATTATATTGAACACTTAAAATAAGCAAAAAATTATAGATAGTAATACTTTACAATAACAAAAACTAAAGTGGTGTAATTGAAATGCAATTCTTAAAGCTTATTTAATTTAAAGGGTGAAAATCATCCTGTTCTCTCTGTAGAGAGAGATGTATTATTACTATATTTCATCGTACGACTCAGGAAGGCATTGGTCCATTTTTTTAACTTTTGTATAAGACATCTCATATAAAAAATCTATGACGAGAAAATATTTAATTTTTAATTATTTATTGCTATTGTATATTTTATTTACCTTAAGTAACCTACAATATTCAGCAAGATGTATATCTTTTGTGTAGCCTTGCAAAATGGGACACAGTTGTTCATTTTTAATCAAAAATGTAGGTCGTTCTAGGATGGCATTAAAATTCCGCAACATTCTGCACGATAGTGCTAAAAGCATGCTTGACTATTCATCCTTAATCCCGGAATCTGCTCCAAGCTAGAGCCTTCTATTTTTCGGTTCTCATCTCATTCAAAGCCTTTTTTAAATTGCATACAGTTAGCCACTCATTACCCCTGGGATATTTGCATTTGAAAACAACGAGTTTCATCTCGTTTCCACCAATAGGTAAGATTTCTCTTTAAATTATTCATTGGGCAATGTTCTTCCTGATTCTTAATAGCCAATTCGACACTGTGAAGTTATTTGTCTATGGGCTATAGGGAATCTGTCCTATATAATATGATTGAATATCTTGGCGGATTATAATTTAAAAGGCCGCATGCGTAACCGCGTTTCATGCTTATTATCACCTCTAAAGAATCTGTCACATCAAAGTACAGTATGTTCGTGTTTTTAAATAGGTTAATACAAAGGGGTCATTCAAATTTAAATTTTCGTTCTCTCCTGCGATCCCTAGGGCAGGGGAGTCTCGATAGGGGCGAATGCGCTAATAAAGTAAATTAAAGATTAATAATATATTGTCTAAACATAGGCTTTAAGGGATACGCGCATGCAAATTTATTTAAACCCTCTTCGAAGTCAAACACAGCTGGGTACAGTTTTATTTTATGATTAGTGTATATACGTCTGCATTCTTTTGTTTTAAATAAACAATTGCTATTCTACTTTTTTTAAATCACCAAATGAGAAATATACCATACGCAAAAAATATAAGAACCCAAATTTATTAATTGCAGCAGACCCATGAATTAACGGCGTACCATCTTGATTAACGGCGTGGAATTCGAACCTTGAGTGTAATTTGACAAAATGTATTAAATATTTCAAAGCTCGTATTCAGTAGCCAAAAGTCCAACCCTTATCGACACGGTATAAGGTCTAAAGTCGTATTGTAGTAAATAAACAACCAACGCTTTGAAACGTCGGCCACCAACAAACATGGCACCTGTAGAACGCAACTATCGCGCCACAAGATTTAAAAGCTAACCGACATTTTAAAGAAAAGAGCAGCTATTTTAATTGATGTTGGGAACGAGTTAGAAACAAAAAAATTAAGCCCGTTTTAATTTTTAGTGCTTTATTTTTAAATGTATTTATGTGTTAACTGCTAAGTGTCATCTTTGATGTACACGTTTAAAAACATTACTGGATATCGTATTATGTTAACAATATTAAAGCAACTTAAGAAACCTTAACAATAACTCACTGCCATTTCTATTACACAAGCATCATTACTCTCAATTGTAACAATTTATAATAAAGATGTAATGGACTCAAGATTTTCTTGAACAATAATTGATGATATTTCCAATAATTCGAGTCTATCGAGCGAAATTAATAACTTTCTCGTAACAATTCATAGAGCAAGAAATATTGTCGAATTTATTATTATTGTGTATCAAGTAACATACGCTACGCTGTAATCTCAGGATGTATTAAGAAAGTTATATCTTAAGCACGGGAGGCAAAGTTTCCGTAATATTGCTCCTACAAAAAGTTTAAGCAATGATAAGTTCTTCGTGTAATAATCTCTATAATTTACTGTTTCACTATTAAAACATTCAACATCATTTGAATACGTTTACAAGACAAAAAAAAATATCTGTCTACAGAGAACTAATTGCAGGGATTACATTAAATTTTTGAATTACGTCATAATGAAGCTGAGTTTAACAAATTTTTGGCGTCCAATGTCGATAAAAGTACAAACATTATGCACATAGTTATAAATATAGATTAGTATATTTACGCACAGTATTCAAAATATAAATCTATCGGGAAAGACTTTGCACCTTAGAGACATTATTCCTTAGAACATACTACATTTCACGCATACAAAAGTAATACTTTGATTAAGAATTGAGTAAATTATTTGATACATACCAAATAATTTACATTAATTTTGGTTATTTTTCTCCCTGTGTTTTTGTGTGTGAATCGATTTGAAGTTTTTTTCAAAGTATTATTATGGTATTTTTATTTCTCATTTGTATTTTTTTAGTTCAAGATAACACCAGTGGCAAAGGAAATTTAAAAATCTAAACAATAACATACAATAATAACTTAGTATCTTCTATTAAAATAATACTAAAACCATCTTATAACGAACACAATTCTTTGTCCTAAACTAAAATCTCATTTTTATTAAGACAAACAAAACCATCACGAGGTAAGTTTATTTGTCTTATTTAAAAGTTTCCACGCAATGCACTCATTTTGTTTGTCTCAAGCGAACCGGAAACGCCGGCAAACTTTTAATAGTTTTTCCTTATTCAATCAACATATTTTCGCTCTTCGACACTTGTTTGCTAACATTGTATTGAGCTTTTTCTGTAAGATACTCTAAATCTTAGCGTTTCAAACTTTTGTCTCTAGAGTAATTTAAAGTTTCAACGTTGTCTAGACATCATTTTTTATCGTGATTCATGCGTAGGTTATTTAATATGCTTTAAAAGAATGTGAATAATGTAAGGCTTAAATATACTATATATACTAAAAGCGAACAGATTGAAGTGAAATTTTATTGTTTACTTAGTCTGAAACATCTGAAAGCTCTATTTTATTTAATGTGCCTGATTTTCGAAATATTCGAATATTAATATTATATTTCGCTTTTGTTATATATTAAAAGCCAGCAACGCACTTGTGAAGCCAGAATGAATTGTGAGTTTCCAGCATCACTTACGATCAGATGAGCCTCCTGCCCGTTGCCCCCTATTTTATTAAAAAAATTGGGTGATGATAATACAAGTTTCATATTAACATTATACAATATATAATATAATGACTCTGAATATTATTTAAAGCCACATGATATTCTGAAGTCCTACATTATAACATCAAGTGGCTGTGTGTTAGTAATATTGTGGAAAATTATTGTCACGGTTATAGCGCAGGCTAATTTTACGCTAAGTTCATCACTCAACAAATTTTAATATGCGTGAAGTGTTGCGCCTATTACACTTATTTAAAATAGCAAAAAGTGGTATATTTATGTTTCCAATATTAAATATAATTATAATCAGGTATAATTCCAAGGGTATTAGAACTGCTGAGGAGCTGCTGCACCTGGCTCGAGACAAGGGACGCTTCAAAAGTTTGACAGCCGACTTCCAGTAATGGAGGGGCACGCGTTGAAGAGAAGAAGATAATTCCAAGTTTTGAAAGATCATACAAAATATTACATACCATAGCAGAACTATTTATTCCTTAGATTACGAGATGTCTTTTTTTGTACTATAAAAAATATATAAAGTATACATTAATCATTACTGATCGACATTTATAAATTCTATATATTAATACAGGTTTGGTAAGTAAAACATTCTTTTTCTATTCTAAGTCAGTAAACAAGCTTAACATTAATATCTTTGTCGCTTCAGATTTCGATGCATTCAACGTATAATATGCACAAAGATTTAACTGGCTTGAAATATAAAAGAGCCATTGATATCATTAAAGACAATTTATCTGAAATAGTTCAGTCGGAATCGAACGAAGTAAAAATCAGCGTCGCATTGCTAACTCGTGACTCCAATGCCAAATGAGTAATTTTGAGTTCTCTAGATGCCCGGCAAATGTCAGTGGATAATAGCATTTCGTACATTGCTTTCAACTATAATCGAACATACCGTCTTACAAATGTCTCGTTATATGCTTTGTACGGTACCAATTCTTTGTTGTCCTTCGAAATTCGTATAGACTTTAATTAAAGCGTTGTTGAGATATCTTCAATTTTTTATTTTTAGAGCCTCGCTTTAGAAAATACCGCACAGTTAGTGATTCAATGAACGAATACAAAAAAACTAACCAATATTTAATATCTTACATGTGTGTTTTGTTTCTTTTGTATTCAAAAAAAAAACAACAGGAATCTTGATATCAAGAATTGATGTATGACCTATAAAATATTATATTTATAAAGTATGTATTATAGATATAATTCTTCACAAACATTAAACAGGGCTAAAATAAATATGGTCTTATCTGTTTCTTTCAAATTGATTAACATTGTATTGTAAAGAGTAAAACGTTGCAATTGAGCCGATTTGTTGTTTAAGAATAATGAATCAAAATTGGAAATAAATCAATGCTCTATAAAATCTTTCGCTTTAAAACTTCCATATCTTATTAATTGCATATTTTGAAAATGAAAAATGGTCGCCGCCATATGTTTAGTGACGCTAAGCAAATAGCGGAACAGATTGTCACGCAACTAACAAATTTGTGTACAAAAAATGTCTCTCAGAAAATGATTTACAACTCTATTTTGGATTATGGAATGTTTATTTATGCTGGCTCTTAGAAGCTTTAAGTAATTAACCTTATAGAAAATGGTATAAGGTAAAGGTAAAAGGTATATATATTTACTAACCGCAGTGAAAGTTTTTTACTGCTTTTTTAAGTAAGAAATAAAAAAAAAATCAATATAGTATTGATATAGTCCTTATTTTTATACAAATACGTTGACCGATCACTTTCATGTGCTTATAAAAGTAAATAAAACCTCATTATAAGCCATTAAAAATATAAGATGTTTGTGATCCAATTCATAGAAATAGTTTTCCTTAACTAGATTATTCAGTTACACTTGAAGAGAAATCAATGTAATTATGTACTGTAAATTTATGGCACCGATTATGAAATGTATGGAATTATATTACAAAATTATATTTGTCACAGTGTTTACTTCTGTGACTCAATAATAAACTCCTAAAACCGAGGCATTCACTTATAACAATTGTACTGATACATCGTTACAGTCAACCAATATGTATCTCTAACAATCTTGTAAAAACAACATATAATCTACACTAAACTTTAACTATTAAAAACTTCTTGTCTGTAAAACTATTTTAAATTTGGAACCACATTCCCAATGTACGGTATATTTATCCAAGAGTAAATCACGATGCTAGAGGTGTCGAGTTACTTTCAGCTGTAGCTCGTCAAACTAGATCGAAACTGAATAGCTTAACATGTCATACAGTAATGTCTTTGACTTGCGCTGTAATTACAAAATACGACGTGACTAGATTCCACAGCGTTCAAGTCTTCATCACTGTCGTATGGAAATGAGATTTAAAATTGCATACGAAATGGCACGTAAACTGCCGTTTTGATGTGGTGATAGAAATAGAGATAATAGCAGCCGTGTAGTAGTATTTTGTATCATGTAAAACTTCAAAGATCAATGCTACTAGTCAAAAAGCTTTAATGATTATTATTATTTCTGAGTTTCACACGGTACACAATATCGGTTAATAGTTAGTACTGATAACTAGTGTAAAACTTGCCGGTTGCGTTACGGTTCACTGAGTATATATCAATTGCACTTTCAAATGATTGATTCATTGCCGGGTTTTGAACGTAAGACTTGAGAATAGGGAGCCGTAATCTAAACTATACACTATGAACTTGTATATTTAAATATATAAAAATGTCACATTTAGACAACATATTTACACCTTAGTATTAAGGGTACAACTTAATACTATTATACGTAAAAAAAAATATAAGTTTTACCCTTACTTAGCATATAGTAAATAACTGTTTGTTAACCTTTAAAATAAATATCTAATAATATATCATTGTATAAAACACAAACATCCTATCTCGCAACGATAGATGAAATAAAATTATAACCTTATTGAAAATTGCTCAAAAGTTTCATAAGCTGCGTTATTATGCAGGCTAGCGTCATGCCTCAAAAATTCGCAGGAAAATCTTTTGAACGTGGTCAAGTTATGCAATTTTTATTCGTCGCTCGGTCGAAATCAGCTCTTTGGCGGTTTTACTAAAGGAGCTCGGCTGCGGAGCGTGTCCACAAGACTTCACCGTATTATTGCGCAGGCTTATCTCAAAGTGTACCAGAATTCCTAAAAGGCGCAGGCTTGCCAAAAAATTGGGGGTAATGCATTGCACAAAACCTTATATCGTTTTTGAATAACAGAAGCGCATATGACATGCTGACACAATTTGTTAAGTCTACCTAAAATACTGAAGCATTTCCTCGTATGCGAAACTTTGCTTTGCTACTCGGGCTTTATGTGCGCATACATATTAGGTTCCTTATCCAAATCCTTTTGGCGTTTGCTCATGATTATAACTGACAATAAAAACAGAGTAACATCATGAAAATAAACTTGTTACAACTAAATAATGAACGAAATATTATATCATTCATTAAAACCAGTCTTGTATATTTTTAGTAAAATGGTTTAGAAAACGCTAAACACTCGTTAAAGCTCGCTAGGATTCATAATTATTAAAGTTTGGAAAGTTTTAAATCCCATTAAAAGGTTAAAAACGTACATTCGACCTAAATGTAATGTAAAGCGAAGCTTAACGAAAACTTTCGGCGTTTTAACGAGTAACACTCGGGTTTAATCTCAGTCAAATTGACATACCTTGGAATAAAATATACTCTAACGATGCCAATTTAATATCGTCTTAGGTGGATGCGTTATAACCTATGTCAATTTATACATATTTTAAAATAACACGGATCTCTCGGACTCTTTGTTTTTCTATAATGTTATATTCATGTTACTGATTTGTAGACCACGACTGTATCTTGTGTCAAGACAAACCCTTTAGGTTTAATGGCACTAAAACTTAAAAACATAGCTGTGTTATACCATACTTTGTATAAATAAAATAAATAAATAAAATCATCATCGACTCATTTTGTTTGAATACTTAACATAACAGTACAACAATATTTTATGTGCATCATAAAATATTGTTTTATTATAATGTAAATATAATAAACTTGCAATGCAACAACAAATACAATACAAAAGGTTGGTCTTGTTAGGAATAGTGTCTTGAAGACAATCCAAAAAGCTAAGTTAGGTAACATAATTAGTATACATGGGGGACAGTCATCTAACGACATATTTCGTTTACCACCAATTATTCAAGTGTTTCGTTCTGTTTTTTACTAGTTATTGTAGTATGTATATACCAATTTCACAATCTTGAATGTTGCCATTGTTGTAATGTTTTCTTGTAATAATGTTTCGAGGAATACAGTAATTACATACGAAATACCAAACATAATATTGGCTTTTTAGCGCATAAAAAGAATCGTGTTACATTTTTAGAAGGGTTTTAACAAAGGAATATTATGTCACCCTTCGATACAGTACTTGTGGTTAGGGGTCTATTGTGTTAATCGTGAAATTAGTAGAAAGGTGTGACGTAACTGTCCCTTAGCACACAGCTTAGTAAAATCAAATTGCTCATACTCGGTCATTCGCTTCCTGAACTAGTTCACTAAGCTAATGTTAACAGTCTAAATATCCTAGGATATTATTATATTATTTGTTTTGTACTACATACTGTACTATTACGTACAATTTATTTGTGAACTACTATGAAAATCATAATAAAGCAAAGAAAGTTTTGTTGTTGGGATTGGATCGCGGCAGGCTTCTCCTTCGGTTTTTATTTTATTACCAATAGGTTGAGTAATAATGAACCGTGTATCTTTTAGATTATCTCAATTAATTGATTTTAATGTAAAACCATAAATTGTTTGTAATATTAGTTTAACTAGCTATATTTTTTATTCTGTGTTAACTTTGAGCTGTTCATCGCTAACTTTAGGGGTTATGATCCAGTTTAAGTGGGCATATTATATATTGAACGGGTGGTATGATGGATCACACAGCTTTTCAATGACACTTATGTGTGCGTGTGATCGCTTTTATTATCAAACAGTATGGTACCTCACAAATGTCATTTTTATACAAGCGTGCTATTTTGATAATTCATAATTTGAAAACGTTTTACATTAAGAAATAAAAATATTGAGCCTATAACTCATTCAGTGCGAATTTAAGAAATTAATTATCTAAATGAGACTGACTGATTTAATTTTGTCAGGTTGATTATTATAATGTATTAATTCGTAAAATATTTGCTTTGCTTTCTGTATTTAATCGCATACACCTATTGGCAGTATTTGATTTTGACGTCACACCGGAAAGCTTTTAGTTTGACACACCAGATCCTATTTCGTTACACTACAGATTAATACCTAAATTGGAATAATATTAAAAGAAAAATTTACAGAAGCGACGTTCATTGTTGGATGACTCTCGAAGTATCACAGACTGACTTCACTTCCAACTTCGATTCTCAACGTTACGCCGGGAGAGGTGACTTTGTAAATGCTCTAAATCAGTGCATGACATAGATGAACAATTCGACGTTGATTTGCATCATTTGTATCACATTAGGTCCGTTCATCCAACCGGAATCTACATTCTCATTAAGATTGAGAATCGCAATCATGAAATAAGTAGTTCACGTGATATGAAACTACATATCGTAAACTCGTACAAACTTACAATCGATACGAAACTTTGCATACTAGTTAAGAACTAGTTGGATCCGTTTAAAAATGCAACTTGCGAACTTATCGCTGATCGTAATTGCTTTTAAAAATTCAGTTCCAAACTCGTCATGCCCTCAAAACACTTCGCCGTATGTGACAAAATGTACACGAGCATTAATAATGAATTTACGTCATATTAAGCTTGGTTAAAAATATTGAAATGATTTGGAGTTCTTTATTTAAAATATGTACTGTTATAAGCTTTGTGGAGTTTATGAAAGAACTATTCGCTTAATATAAACACTAAATTACATAGTAACAAAAATATTGGTGCTTATAAAAGCATGTATAAAAGACACTTCTCGTATATACAGTCCTTATCGTTATCGTATATCTATCGAATGCAATTAAAATCCGCACCGCAAGTGTCGCCTAAATCTATATATTACAAATATATATAATCAGCTCTGATAGAACTACGATAACAGTTACATTAGTTTAAGTTGTTATTTAGTTCCTATGTGATAATTTTTGTATTTCAAAATTGGATAAATATCTTGATTTTAAATTAACTAACTTTTTAACTCCATGAAAAATTTTCTTTACGAAAATATTAGACAGTGATAATCCATTTGTAATTAAACGACATAAAATTTTACATTTGCAAAATATCTAGAATAAAATAGAGCACATTCATAACTTATTTCGCGCAAATGTAAATAAAATGTCCGCACGTGTTTAAGGGTGAAAGGGACCACCAGCAGTTGTTAAGATCTGCTAATCCGTCCTCGTATATTATGATTGCAGGATTTTAGTTTGACGTATGACTAATACTCGACATGTGGCTGGGATGACAATGATAATGTTTCGGTACCATTTGTCACGCAAACGATAATTTAGGAGACACTTGAATATAGAAGGACGCTATAAAGGCTATGTTGTATGGGATTTGTGATCGCGGCGGGAATCTAATTCTATCCTTCTGTTTGTTAAAATGGCGGAACTTCTCATGTTTGTTAAAATGAACGGTGAGTAATTTTTACTTTTGTAATAATCATAATAAAAACATTGGAGAGAGGTGTAATAGTTAAAGTGTTTTAAGTAGATCACTTCTAGATTATTTATTATTCATTGATTCGTAATTCGCTATATCTGTGATGAGAAGCTACTTGGTGATTTAAATGAGTGGGATGACATTCTGTCTTGATAAGTACTCTTTAGTCCGTAAATGTAACGTTTCTTTTGACGTTTATAAGTGTTCAAAAATATCTATATTCCTATTTTTTTTAACGCGGTTTGCATGAAAAGTTTATTAATCTAGAGTAAAACTTACTAGAGTTTATTTATTTTGCTTTACAAAGTATCAATGAACGAAGAACGATTGGCGTATTATTTTTAATAAAGGTGAATAATTTGGAAATAATTAATATAGGTTCTACATAATGCTTTAATATAAGGAAGTTTGTGAATAAATAAATAATTGGAGTTAATTAAAAAGATTTTAAAGCCTACTTTTCGCCCCTATTTTCCTCCTATCCGGGATGGAGATGATTTACTTAAATTTTTAATTTCATTTTTCCGTACTCGGTAATAGGTTGTATAAAGAAACTTTATTATCTTATATTTTTCCTAAAATTCTTAAAAAATGCTCATTAGATTATAATTACACACACAAACGACTGTTTTTATAATAAGTATTCGCTCGAATTATTTTTGTATATTATATTTATATAAATACAATATATTTTGTGTTTATATTCTTAGACTATATATATAGTGTGATGAAGAAAATTAATTTCGCGCGTACAGCTCTCTAATCTAGTTTAAACCTGTATTTGCTAGAATCATATTAACCGAGAAGCCCGGAACTCTACACGTGGCGAGCATTCCCTATCACGTCTGTTAAAAAAGCAAATTACTCTTATACACATATTGTAGTCTAAGGGATTTTGAATGAATGTTTAAAAAAAATATTTATGCACCTTTTAAATGTGGCCGATAAGGTTAGCTAAAATAATACATCTCAATATTAATAGAAATAAAAAAGTTCACATACAAACAAATACATGGTTTGTCATAGAGTATGTTTTCGTCCTTCATCAAATAAATCATGCTACAAGAAAATATGTCTATGAATATCATTGATATAGTCTGTACATAATTATGGACAATATCACAAATAGGTTTTATATATTATCATGTTTGACACGGGCTCTTAGACTAATTTTCATACAGACCCTCAAAGTTGGCATTTTAAAATTTATGCACCCTCACAGTAGCATCAACAATAAGTGTAGGTTACATGCCCCATTTAAATATTTCCTGTTGATTTTCAACATAAAAGATATAATCTACCGCGCTGGTGTAAAATAACCGTATTTTTCTTTTGTATTATGATTTAAAACCGACCCTAATGGGGCCAGATTCTCCCCTTTCGAACAAGATACCTCAATTGCTGGGAATGTGCTGTTTTGTTTATCCATAAATCAACTTCAATTGTTTATTGGAGATGTGTCTAATCTACGGAAAAAAATGAATTATTAAGACATTTTGTTGTACATATAAACCAATTACAAAGAGGTTAACATGGTATAGGACTGTTCACGTCCAGTGAAAGCTATTACTTCTCGGGTTGTGCGCAAGATTAAAATTGACCTGGGGGTCCAGATTTGGGGGGAGGGGGTAACGATGCCGTGCGGGAATTGTTCTTAAAGAAAATACTTGACGAAATGAACGACCAATCAAACCGACTAAACGACCGTCTCAATATTAGTGGATAAATTTGTGTACGTACGAAAACAGCTAATTCCCGAGAGTGAAATAATAATCAGTACCAACTTAGAGAGGGATAAAAACTAATAATAAATTATGCATATCCACTTAATAGTTGAGTGAGAAGTGCTCATCTCTTAAGAATTGGCACTTCTGTTTATCCTTAGCACGTGCGAATCAGTTTTTATAAATATCCGTTGCTTATAATTTTAGCGACAGAAGACGAGAAAAGTCCCTATTTTTGGTTTGGAAACTAAGCCTAAAAGTACATTAAAGTCATTGCACCGTTTTGATTTGTGTTTAGGCTGTGTTTTAAAGCGACATAACAGCCCTTTAGTAAACGATACAATTGAACACATTTAGTTTTGAACGAATAAGGCTCTTTGAACATAAAATATTACAATATTAACGCAATCGTTTTGATGTTGTATTTTTAATTTAACGACAGCATTCATAAACTCATACGAATAAATAAATCTATTTAACAATGTAGATTTTCTCATTGATGTTAATTTGTGTAATATATATGTTGTAATAAAAAATTTAAAATAAATCACTAATCATTATTAGTATTCGAGGGAACAGCTAGGTCATTGAAAATTTCAGAACGTAGTCGCTAAAACGTGATTTATTCACACCATATAAATCACCAACAATATACATTTCATTATCCTACTTTACCCCGAACAACCTTTTAATTGTTACAAAATTGTACAACGAGATTTCACAGCAGAGAAGGCACGACAAAATTATGCAAGAGTCGAGCACAAAGCGGCGACCACATGGCCACCCTGTATAACAAACCCTTATTACAAAGTTACATTAACTACCTCTATACAAAACTATCCGTAATACAGTTCCTATTTGTTGGAAGTTGTCTGTTATTACGCCTCCAGCTACTACTGTACATGGAAATTTACTAAACTATCTATATTTATGGGAAATTTAACCTCGTCTTACGGAAATTAATTTTATGTTATCAGGACATATTTTCCCATGTCGGTTAGTCTAAAGTACGCTATTTATAGCTTATATTAATTACTGTAACTATTCTAATACAATTGATAAATAAATATGTATATTTACATTTAGGACACCCAAACTACAGCCATGACAGCCAGGTATGGTTTTGCCAAGAGGTGAACAAAAATAGAATAGATAATAATGTTGCATAAAAGAAAAAAGATTGAACAATGTTAGAAATATGTTACTAAGGAGTTAAGGCATTCCATACGTTAAACCTGGCCGCTGGCGAATAGTACCAGTGTCTACAAATAATGTAGAAGTATTCTATTATATTGAATCCTTGCCCGCGGCGGGAATTGTTAATATAGACGATATCCGAGCTATTGATCGCTTTTTGTTATTTTTTGCTAATAATGCACAGAGATTTGCAATATTGACAGAGTAGCTTTTATGTTGTGCTTTTTTACAAGATGGGTCGAAGTCGCTTAAGCGTACACATTTCTGCGTTGTTTAATTCAATTTTAGCGTGCCGCACCGAAAGGGAAAACCACGACTATTACTGAGACATCGCTGTTCATCTATCTATCTCTGTCCTCCTGAATATTTTTTAGAACATAGAAATCTTCACAGAATACAAATAATATTTAAGGGTACATACAACACGTATGATTTGCAATCGACGAAACCTTTATAAATAGCTTAAAGCTTAAACTGACTTAATGATATATATTTGGTATTTGAAACTGACATTAATTTATTTTCCTTTAAAACACATTTCCCAAAAACTTTGATATTTATGGCTCATACGCTTTGTTTGGAATATTTGAACCCTATCATCAAACAGGAAAATATGAAAAGTAGTTTTGAGAAGAGTTAGCAACTTCACGGATACATCATTAATGAAAAGTTGCGTTCGTGAAAGTTTATTGGGAATTCTAAATTTGAGAAATTCTAGCGGCACAAAGCACTCGCAATCCTTTGATATCGCTCCGACGAAACCATCCCGTCTTCCACTTAAAGCGGTAATAATAAGCAATAAGCCATAGAGAAACTATTTTGGCTACAAAATTAATTTCCATTTTTATTAGTGCCTTGTGTATTAAAGAAATATTTTTTGACTACTATATTAGTAAATTTTAGCCTTTGCACATCTGTCATCCTTCTAATTGGCGTGTTTGCGCAAATAAAAATATATATTTTCCGATATGGGACGACCGGATAGAAGCTTCAATTCCCTATATCGCATGTGATGAATACATTTGCTGGCTGTGATCTGAATATTTTAATATTTTTTTAAAATTTATAAATAGTTTATCAATCAGTATCAGAAGTGTCAGCACCACAATTCAAGCTACGAAAAGCTTACCTTTTGGCTAACCGTGAATGAATTATTTCCATATTTTTGTTGCTATCAATGTTAATAAATTACAAACTTTCCATCGATTTTTTCTAAATAAATGTTGTCTTACCTTTAGGTGGAACACAGTCTTTCTTCTCTGTATTATTATCATCGCGTAGGCACATACACTTAATATACGTATCTCCAACGATACAATCAACTTTATATTAAATATTCAAGCTTTGAATGCGGAACATCCGTACAATATTGAAAAATTTTGTTTCAAATTTCTCATTATCATTTGTGACAAGTGTATCTGTGAATAATGTATGGAATGTAAAAAACACCAACATATTGATCCTCAAAATGCTGATACCGATAAACATGGTTAAATTATGTTTTTCAGGGAAATGATTGTATTTTACAATAATTTTTAGTGAGGAATTTTATACTTTTACTTTTAGTGTAGAAGAAGGGTGTGTATGTGTGGTTAAAGGCACGCTGAGAATAACAAACTTAATAGGCGGATATATGAGGTGAGTATGGATTGTGAGGGTGGGGCTAGGAGACCTGCACGAAATTTTTTGTTCAGAATATTCTAGAAAAAGATCATTTCAAAATTACCCAGAACTTATTAGCAATATTCGTATTGCCACTACAAACAGCGTTCACTGAATCAATAAATGATGAGGATGAGGATGCACCGGTGTCGACGCGAAACTTGCGTCGAGTGTTTGAGGGTATTTTCGCGGAATATTGCTAATAAATTGGTCTAATATAATTAAATACTGATCAGTTGTATTAGGACCCATCAAGACTCAACATGTGAGACTGTATTTTTTACTGTTTCAAATGAAATAAGATTGTATTCTTCAATACTTATGTGATTGGCATGTTTGTTGGCTGTAGTCTGAGTGTGTTTATTAAAAAAAGTTAAATATATACCTTGAAATTTATCCTGATATTATAATTATTTTACCTAATTATGGCTCAATAGAATCTATTAAACAAATTTCCAAATTGAACACTTTCATTTGCACAACGTTAATTGATGCAAATACCATACCTAATATTTAACCAAATCATTAAACGTTGACTCAACTAACATGACAAGTGTTTACTTAAATCAATTACGTCCCTAAACTACTGAAAATTTGTTTCTGGTATCTATGGTTGAATTTTACAACATAATTGTAGTAAAATTTAATTCAGTAACAAAAAACTAATAAATTAATATATTTAATTAATAATATTAAATTTTAATTAATAATTAATAATAATAAATTTATTTTTGTTAGCATATATAGCGTCTCAAATATAGCTTGAGTTTTTTTTTTTTCAATCAGTTTTATTGAAATTCATCAACAATTATTTATTATACGTACAGCAGTTCTTCATGTCTATCTAATATATAGAAAATTTCATACTCGTAATTTATCTCCAATGTTATTAAGACCGCATAGTCCAATGTAATGGTAGAGTGTTCAGGAAAATATTATTAAAAATATTTGGGTCTGTGTGGATAACAAATCTCTGTTGTTTCCCCCATCTCATACAATATTACCAACATTTCATTTGTCAACAATGCCTTTGATATATTATTTAAACCCTATTTCATTGTTTTACAAAATACACTGCTCTTTGGCAAATGAACAATTATTTTAAGAGCAATGACCAATTCTAATAAATATGTTATAATGTGTGTTCCTCGCATAAAAAAATTGATTTTAATATAGTAACATCCACTCGCTCTACAAATTAAAAGTTTACAGCGTATACATTTATTTACATTAAATTAACTTAGTATAAAAATAGAGTGTTTTCCCTGCCTATCTCTGTATGTGCACACGTTATTATTATTATAACTAATTGATGAATTCCTCAAGACGCGGGCATCTCTGAAATTCTCATATAAATATTAGAATATTGTTGTGCTTTATTAAATTTAATATGAACAAAAACTGTATTATTATAAAGCCAATAGTGATAAGCCGTGAAACTTCAAAGACCATTATCGCGAAACAATAGACCGTTCATCCAACTCAGTTTTGATCCCAATCGGAAATTTTCATCAGAAAACAACGCGTTTGTAAGAGCAAATAAGGTTATCGGGATTTACGAAACTTTTCAATAATCATTGAGAAAATCCTTCAACAGAGTCCAGGCCGCATTTCCTATCTTAGATAAGTCCGGCTCGTATTGAGATTTACGTTTGCACTGAATTATTTTGTCTTGTAGGCCTTTGTGATAGGATGTCGCATAGATTATTTGACATAGAAAATGGGATGGATAGCTTATCCAGGCTAGTAGACGCGAGGATTCGATCTTATATAACGTGGACTGAAGGGGTACGATATTGTAGTAACGTAAGCCCTCTTTTAGATTACGGATTTCTAGATAATCATATCATTAGGTGAAGGATTAAAGCAATCGAAGCATGATACAGTTATTAAGTTAAATTTTCCTAATCATATCCTAATCAAGCTGCCTTCCCCTTTATACCAGTGTATACAACTATTTCTCGATTTATATTCTATTTATTTAAGTATAATGAACAGGCACACATGGCCTGACACACATACACCACTACCAGTACAGTCACAATAATTTTATTATATCCTTTTTCGCAACTTTATCCTCTAAAAAGGCTTAATAACTCCGTTATTACATAAGGTTTCTTTTGAAAATGCTAACATTTGGAAGCATAGAGATGACACTATGCTACAGATATGAAAACGTGAATAAAACTCAATAACATATCAAAGGATTCGTCAGCGCTCGATCCGTAAAGCCGGCACGTTCCTGCCTATCCCATTTTATCCCGAGAGCTTTCATATAATATTTTCAGGACTCAGTTTTAACCCTTTGTTCTTACCAACACTGTATTAACATATAAAAGGAACAATTTGTTTATATAGGATAATCTTTAAATCTGTCTTTTCCTTCTTGTACTAAGTAAGAACAAATATCGCTGAGGCCCTGATTAATCTGTTTTGTTCATTGGGGTATCAATTCTATTAAAGCATTTTGTCTATAATTGTATTATTTTTATAATATCATATGAAATGCTATAAAGGACTTCATGTAATAACTTAGTTGGCGAATTGTTCATCATATCCGACAACCGTACAGAGGGTTTGATTACAAATGTTTACATATAAATCATACAGTCCTACAGCAGAAAATAAAAATATTGTTTCAAAGGTTTTTATAGATTGCACCTTTAGGTTTATACAAGTTGTTAAAATTTTCAGTGTCGGTAATAGTTTAGTATTTAATATTAAAAAAAAACTTAACACTTTATTGGTAGCTGAATATCTTTCTCCTAAAAATTATATCGCTCCAACTACAGATTTTCGTGACTACAACTTTTATTCAAGCCAGCTTGCGAACCACATTCCACTATGACAACGAAGCGTATCAATTCGCATACCAGTCGAGGTTTTTTATACGTATGTGCCTATAATTCACGATTTTCCTCCAGTGCAGTTGTTCGAATTTTTATAGTGCGAAAGTTCAAAAAAATAGCGTCTAAAATAGTTCCTATAAATATTTTAAATTATTCTTGAGGCTGCGTTTAGAGAACCGTATACTCCATTATGTATTATAACACTATTATGATTCGTATATATTTAATTTAGATAAATATAGGCTATAAAAACATATATTTTCATTGAGGAAATACTCATGGTAGATGATTATTAAAAGACTAATTACTTGTCTTTTTTTTGACAATTTACAGAATAATAATAAAATTCTGATGTATAAGCTATCTATTATAATGTTATTATATTATTATAATTGATTAAAATTAATTCAGTAGTTTTACCAGAAAGTGCAATCAATATCCAACCATACTTATAAACTTTCGCGTTCTAATTTAGTAGGGCTAATCATGCCAGAAACAAGATTCTTTGAACTGTTTGAAAATTCTGTTACATTCGTTGATTTTTTATAAGATCTGCTAACGTCAGGAAGTTAAAATCCCAGTAGTCCCAGTACACCATTGCGTCCCGAATTATCATCTTCTTAAGTTTGTTTTATTAAATTATTTTGAGAAGATATTTCTTCATAGTACAATATGCATATTAATATAATATTCTTACGTTTTGTTGTATGAAAAAGTGTACCTTCGTTGATTTTTATTGTCAAACCTTTTAAGCATGAATGAGAATTTACGATTAAGTGGCAATTCCATAAGCAAAGCAAACTCCAATAGCCACAGTTAATATTTGGAACAATATTTGAAGGCCATAAAACAGGAGCCAGTAATGAACAGACGGTGCTCAGTTGAATGAATCGGCTAGCTCTGTTATGCTGCCGAGAAACTTGTAAAAAAGACTATTTACTTTCAACTAAAATTAATAATGGCGTCTGTGAACTTTGCATAGAAGATGGAGTCCTGTTTTCACTGATTTTTATACTAATAGATTTGTGAGAATTATCGACATTTACATACCATTTCTCCAAACTGTGAGCCAACACCTGAGACCATGTTAAAAATGTTCAATTTTGTAAGTTATTAAATTTTTAACTGCGTCATATCCAGCGAACTTAACTATGTCCTTTCTCAAATAATGTAATAAAATTGAACCAAACAAATATGTTTATTTGTGCATTCATGAAATTATTAAACAAATTTAAAAACATTTTTTTGATTTAATAATAAGAAATAGCCCGTCACTGTATGGAAACTAGAAATTTAACATAATTTCTAAATGAATAAAACAACTATAACAGACTGCTAGAGTATTGAATATTATTCGGAATATTTGGCGTACCATTTGGTCCACTTCCGGCAAACTTTGAACTTATTTTAATGATGGCACCACATTAAACGTCTTTGACGTAGTCAAATTAAAGAAGCGCGATTTTACAATAAATTCCTTTATTATAAGAGACTTCAAAAGAAAAGAGACTTTTAAATGCTTAGTCTATCTTATCATTCGTAAATTCGTATGATAAGGACTGCATTTTTATTTTTTCATTTAATCATTGGCTACTTGAAAAGTTTTTTTTAGAAAATTTTCTAATCGGCAAATGGGCAGGAGGCTTACCTGACTTTAAGTGATGCCATCGTCCATATACAATCACAGTGTCGGAGGTCTCGCAAGCCTCTAAGATACGCTCTTTTCTTGAATGTCCCAATGTTATATTGGTTCGGAAATACCCCTATTGGCAGCTGGTTCAACATGGTGGTGCGCCATTTTTAAGTTTCAAAAATATAACCATTTTACGTACGATCGATACGAATATTTTCAAAATTAATAACAGAAGTGTAGATTCTCAAAGTGTATCTTTGCATAATTGCAGCGTAGAACGAAAGACAATACATTTAGTCTCATTAAGCCCAAGGAATCATTGCAGTAGACTATGGAAATGCAGACAGGCTCTGTGTCTTCATAAAACTGGAGAATAACCTATGATAGTGTTAATATCCTCGGAAGCAAGACTTATTGGCCGTTTGCCTGCGCAAATGGATGAGGCTAGGGCGACACTCCTACGTACGCTTAGAAACAATATGCTGATAAGCTTTTTAATGATTTTAAACCAAAGAAATAATTGTTTTGTTATTTAAAAAAAATAATTCGAAGGTCTGAAAAAGTGTTTATAATACCACGAAAATTTCGAAAAAAAAAATACTAATTACACATCGATTTTTTGAATCTAGATGAAAGTAATAATTTTATATTATTTCGGTTATTAAGACTAAAAATTATTGTTATAAGGTTACTTAAGATTTAATACAAAAAATGAAACATGAGGCGTATCGTACATTTATATGTAAAGCCTTTTTGTTTTTTCTAACCCGCTATGCCTTTTTGCATGGTGAACTTATATCCCCCTAATACTTGCTAACATTAAGCGAATTTGCATACAAATTCTAGTAGAAATTGTAAGACTTGCTGTTTTAACAACTTGATTGTACTCGTTTGGGACTAAGTATAGCTTTTATAGAGGAACTCATCCTAGTTTTAACGGATAAGGTTGTATTACCTTGTTTCGGTCAATAGATATAGTAAAAGTGTCTGGTTAAAAATAAAATCAAGGTATATAGATTATATAATGTATATTATGCTACAATCCTGATCTTTACTTTAAAGTTTTCATGTCATTTTTTATTTTTCTTTAAAAAGGTTGCTAACGGGAATTTCGGTAAAAAAAACCTTTAAATATATATATATTGAAACTAGTAAACCCCAACTTAGCCATTTGGACTCACAGCTGAACAGGATAAACGCTTATTCTCGGGCATTTGCCGATGACGTAGTCCGTGTATTCATAACAGATAGCGTCTTCGAAACCAGGATTAGAATAAAAGTAATTCTGGAAGGGGGTTACAAGCTGGGGATTACAATATAAATTGACATTTTCTCCACAAAAACCAAGACAATGATATATATATAATAAGCCGGTTTGTGATTACACAAACCGTCTTATATATCAAAATCTGCGCAGTAAAAACCAGCTCGATATACGATCTTCAAATGGACTTTGACTAAATATGCTTCACTAAAGCAAAAAATTATTACTCTTGTACTATAAAGCGTTATACATAAAAGCAGATCTAGCTCCTCATAAGTCGATGTCCATGAAGGTTTTAATCCTGTTAAAACTGTAAACAACAAATATACAAAAAAAAAGTTAATTATCATTCAAGTCACTATAAACATATGAAGCCATCTTTAAAAGCTTCATCAAAAAATAAGAGCTATATTTCAATATTCAAGAACTATCAAAGGCCATTTTGTTATTCATTTTCCAAGAACCAACATCCATTTAATTAAAAACGCCATTTTCACAGATTTCAAATATAGCGAATGTGATAAACGGCAAAAGTGACAAAATAAAGAAATGAAATATTTGTTCAAATTAACTGTCCCGTTAAACTTGTATAGTATTGAATAAGTTTTAATTAAAAATCCCTTTCTGGGAAGTTTGGACACGATTGCCGCAATTGTCCAGCATATACGATAACTTTTGTGTTTAACAGAGTTTTGGTCAACTTGGCGAATGTCGAGTTTGGTTACACCGGATGCTAAACGTATATTAAACGAAGTGCTTGCGTCTAATTAGAGTTACTACCAACACTAAAACTAATTTAAATTTTATTATAAACAATAACCAAAAGAGAAGTTTATTTTATTAATATTGGTGTAGGTGTTGAAAGTGCGCAGTGTCAGTGTGAGCAACGATGCCGCCATCGCGCCGTCACCGCGTCGACGTCACACAATTACTCTGGATAGAATGAACTCATGAAAATGGAAAAAAAAACGTCGGGTTAGAAAGTTGTGGGTTCATCCTATGCTATCGGCACATATAGATAATAAAAGTTTTTTATAAGTCCCCACGATATACAATTTCAAGTCACATAAACAATAGACGCGTCATAAACAGCTATTAATGAGGTTCTTTCGTATAAAATGCGAATCACGCGTCTCCGAGCCGTAATGCACGTGACGTTCCGGTTAATCCCTTCCGCTGTTGGCGCCACCGAAAGGACTTATTAATTGACTAATTATTTAAGCGCATATTATTCTTTGAATGTATAAAGATAATGATGACTTTATTTGCGCAATGGTCGGTCCCGGTGAGTTCACGATTATATTCGTTGGCTGTAGTATAGTACGAGAAAAAGCTTACCGACCGCGTGTAAAATTTGTTCGGATTAAAAAATAGTTTTTACGGTCCAACTGGAACTATTACGTATCTAAGAGTATGTATATAGCTATAATTAATATTGTTCGTAGGCAAAAAAGGTATCCCGAGTAAACAAATCCTAAAACGTGAAGGGCTCTCGGATGTCATCGAAATATTCCACAAACGTATTCATCTAATTATTCATAAAATGTGTTTTGCGTTGTATAAATATTTGATAACGTTATTACAAACTCTAGTTAACACGGAACGCGGCCTGATAATATGATATTAATTAATTAAGCTCATAAATGTAGCGAGTAACGCGAGTTAACTTTACTCATTTCGAGCGCAAGAAGCTTTATTTCTTGTTGAAAACATAATGAACAAGTGACTAACTAGCCGGATGCTACATTTTTAATTTATATGGCGTCGCCTTATTTATGTTTGTATGATATATAGAGATTTGTGCACAAAATTAACGATGTATAAAGATCGATAAAACGATTCAAAATCTTAAGGTTCTATTCGCAATGATCATTAAATAACGTATTAAAACGAATAACATAAAATATAACTAACTGTAAAATAGAATAAAAACTTTAAATAATAAGGTTATAAAAGAAGAATACAATTTAAAAAAAAACTGTTGTTCCAAAGGCAGAGGACTTTTGAAAGAGGAAAGCTTTGGGGTCACTGCCTTTTTATATTGAGAACATTTATATCAAGGAACTTATTGCAGGTTTGACTCACTCTTACCCAGTTCCAAATATATTCTGCTCTGGTATATGTATGGAATCACGGACATTTTTGACGACAGACCATCCGTCACTACTATTGGCGCTATCGCCCATTTTTACGAACGAACTTCACGAACTCAACTCATATAACAGAGGGTATCTATAGTAGTTATCCGGAGCACACCAACGAAGTGATGCTTGGAGTAGCTCTGTAGTTATCTTCCCCCTAATAGCGGTGATAAGTATCAATTTTTTTATTATATAGATATCTACAGATACCTATAGATAGATTTCAAACGCGTAAAGTTCCTAAGACGATTGTCTTAAGTATAACCAGTAATTTAAATATGTGCCAACGGATAAATCCGCCTCGGAGCTTTTAAATTAATTATATTGAACTTTAAATTATCATTCTATCCACATTTCAGGCCTTTTGTTAACATAAAAACAATTTAACATAATTAATAGAATCAGTCGCTACTTTGCGGAAGACCAACGTACACAACTCTAACAGTCCAATCTAATATATTGGTCTATGTACAATTCAAGACGTAAATAAATATCATATTTTTTATTAAAATGTTAGTAAATTAACTATGTATTGATGAAAGTTATGTATTATAAAAGAAGAAATATTTTAACGTAGTTGAATCAATCTTGTCATAGTTCCTTTAAACGGTTTTATTGTTACATAACAGAAATAATAAATACGACGAATATAGATTAGTTTTTTAAACTCTTAAAGAATATGCATGAACCTTTTCCCGCATATTTCTTGTTTATTGGCGCATACACGTTATTATGAAATACCCAGCTGTAAATTTTAATATGATTAAATTAAGTTCCTACGCTATATCTTGCGGAAGCTAAGACAAAGCTCTTCAGACGACCGCCGGTGTGGAAAACCCTCTACCGCAGTGGAACGTTGATGAAGACATTCCCCTCAAATTGCACCCCAAATGCGGTTACAAGATCATTATGGATGAGTATTGTTACACGTAATTTATAACATAACTTAACATTTAGTTAGGTTTATACTATACATAGTATAAAACTACCCAAAAATTGCTTTTGACTAGAAAATTCATAAAGAATAACATAATATGACATATTTTTCCATTAATTCATGCTAAAAATTAATATTATTAAAAAAATATTTATATTAATACTATTAAATCCAGTTTTTTCCGTAATATGGGGTGAAATTTAAGCTAGTAAAGATTATTTCCTTTTTGGCAACAGATTATGAAATCATGTCACCATGAAGGGTGGATATTAATTGAACACAGAATATAAACTTTGAAAGTTACGTAGAAACTACACACATAAAAAGAATATCCGACGAGATGTTACGCAACAATGATTATCTAGTAGTATTGTACGTAAGTATTCATAAGCACGGGCACGCTGTCTAATCAATCACTGTTCTAATCAGCGCTGGCTTTTTAGTACGTAATTGCGTACTCACGTCTGGGCCTGCAATAAAACAATTAGCCACCTCACTTTGTACTGAATCTTTGGGATAGGCTCATAAAACCAGCCTTTTAATTACGTTATTTTTAATCGCACCGTGAATTGTGATGTGAAATTTGGGATACGATTAATTAATTGTTTGGGACTTTTCAAAATAGTACTACCGTTTTTTAGGTGAATTGATTACTTCTATCTGACTGAGACTAACGTCAGTATCTAACCATGCTGTATCTTATGAACCCATGATAGTAATTTGAACTATACAGTAAACAAATTAAATAAATATTTTAGGATTTTCTCGAATAATGGTACCTTGTGTTTAGTGCGAGAGCTCGATTCGCACTAGCCTGGTTTTAATATTAAAACATATATCATTTATGAAAATATTTATTAAGCATATTTTACGTATGAATATCGTACGTAGGTCTCTTTGATTTGTTGATTAAGTATAATATAACTTTTAGATAAATTTCTCAAAACATTCTTTTAACTATTATTATTATTGAAATTATATAGTGCCATCGTTATGTTCAAATAAAAAAACGGGATAACTATTATCTAGGCACCCGTGTGTGGAGAGTACTGTACCTTTATATCTGTTTGTCATTTTTTTTTCGAATAAAATAGATACGAATGTTATTGAAAGCAAAGATATCAGAATGACACAAGCCAGATATATTAATAACATTAATGGCAATAGAAAATCAGAACAACATTAAGCATTGAATAATTATTTCATGAACTTGGAGCAACTTTCTCATGATCCTTGAAAGTATATAAAAAGGTCTCTAAAGGCTTTAAGATTTAACTTGTCAACGTAACAAATGAACTCCTGGGACAAGATAATCTCTACAACCCGTCAATTTGTACGATGATTTGCAAATTAGTATAATGTTATGATTAATGTTTCATTTGGGAAATTGAAAATAGAAATGCGATGCCAATTTCTATATAATGTTTATTTATACATTTCGAGATTTTATATTACCATTCAAGCTTATAGATACACATTTTAAATATTACCTATTTAGATACAGTTATTTATAACTTGTATTGTGTGATAGCATATAATCATAAACATACAACTATACTTTTTATAAGTACACCGAGAACATAGCCAATAGTAACTGTACCGGGGACAGAACCCGTGACTCCAGTATGGCAGTCACTTGGTGACCAATGCGCCAATTGTGTCGTCAAATCATTCTAATAAATAATTATTAATTTAATATAAGTTAGCATGGAGAAGTTAGAATTCATTATCGCATGTAAAGTTCGGTTTAATTTTCTTTAATAATTGAATACACCCGATGTGTCTTCTTTTGTTTTTAAATTCGTTTGTACTGAATCTAGATTGTATTTATATAATAACATAGTACCCATGAACGAAGACTTAAATGCAAACTGTAATGCAATTGATTCCATATGAAGCCTAATATCTTAGAATTAGATTAACGACTGCCGTTCAGTATGTGCCGAGTATATAATATCCAAAGAGCGTCACTAGACAGACCGTATTAACCGCAGATATTTAATATTTCATAAGTGACATCAAACTGTTACTAAATAATTGAGCATTATGAGCACTTCTCTCATTACATAGCCACTTGCCGAGTTCCCAAGGGATGCAGTGCTTCACATATTTGGAATATATAATTTAATGTTTGCAATATGTAAATTACTCAAGTAAGGACCCTCTCCCATTATTCGAAGTTATTCGATTCGCTTCGAATTTCGCAGAAGTTGGACGAATCTTTTGTGAATATTATACGAGCCTGTTTGATCTTTGGCGAGTATCAAAGTATTTCTAAGTTCGGAGATTAATAAACTGAATGAACATGTTGAAAGGATGAAAATTATATTAATATTGTACCTATTTTATTTTTTATTATGAATTTCAAAGTATTTGATGAAGGTTTCATACAATGAAATAATAAAAGCAGCCTTGATCTCATGGAATCAAACTGCAAACAGCTAATATATTAAATTATTGGACCAAAATTGAGCAATATCGCTAAGAAATCTTCAATAGTCAGTGTATTTGTTGCCTAGGACAGTTAAATGTAAGTATAGTGGCTATTACGAGTAATTACAAGTAATTCTCAAAGTAATCCCTACAAGAATATTAAATGTTAATCGCTTTACCAAAATTACGCAATGACAAACAATTTCAACAAATTGTCATGTTAAACAAAATTGGGCCGCTTCGTAATAATTAATCTGCTATTAAAGCCCGATAGAATATTTAATTAAACATGTGACTGATTCTGGTATGCCGCCATGTTTGGAAGCTATAATTGTATCCTAATTAGTGGAAAGCTTGAAACTAAAACATTCATAAATATATCATGTATATATTCTTATATATATAAGAATATTATTACTTACTTAAGGTAAGTATATTTTTACTTACCTTAAGTGACTACCTGAGACTAAGATGTGAATTAAGTTCGTGTAGTAAATGAGTTATTTTTTTATGCTAAAATAGTTGCTATGGGGAACTTAGTATTCAATGTATTGAATATATATTACAATTTTGTTTTTTAAGTGATCATATAGAATTTATATAGAAATAAACCGTAAAACTCCCAAAACATTTGAAAAATTTTTCACAGATAAAATTGGAAAAAATGTCCCGTTTAATTTGCAATAGCCTAGAGCTGGAACAAATATAGAATCTTTGGAGAAATAGTCAACAATATACAAGAAAAAGCGATAATACGATTACATTAGATCTCTAAAATTTTGTTTTTAATGAAAGATAAAGGATAGCTATAGCTTCCCCAAAACATCAAGTGCGTTATCTAGCCTAATTTTTCACAAACACTAAATCACTCAACATTTTTTTCGTAAAGAGTCAAAATTAAAACAGTAGGTACTTTGATTAATCTTTCCTTTTTAAAATTGTACAATAACATTTCGTAATAAAACTTCTGATGCTTGTAATTTATGGCAAACACAAAAAGGCGAATCAAACAAACTCGTCCTATCGTTATTTCACAATTCAAACCCCAGACTTTATTTTAATTTTTAACAATTCACCTTTATAGGCTTAGCTGCCTCCACACCTGTTTGCTCTAGGGCATCACCCTTTGTACTTATACAGTAGCTTAGTTGAGTCGAAAGATTTAAGGGATCCTTCAGGGCTTTGCCCTGTGCAACCATCTTTTGTTTTCAAATGAACTTAAAAGTATAAAAAAGTGAGCCCCACAAAAGACCGCCCAAATTTATGTTTGTAATGGGTTCATGTATTTTTAGGCGAGCATTTTAAAACGAGAGATTTTTTGAAAATGGCAATATTTTCGCAATTTCTCCAATTAAGCCTAAACAAATACACGCGGGTAATTACTTCAGTTAATTTTTAAAGAATCGTTTGAATTACAGCTTTTAATCTTAAATTTGTTGCTTTATTATTGAATCCCCTCGGGATGATTTTACTGAAAATTTTGAACAGTATTAACCAAGTTTCATAGGGAATAAAAATGTATATTTTAAACATTTTAATAAAGAATTTACAAATATCAAGAGACTATTTGTATCAACGAATCGGAAGTTACACAACACAAATCATGGTATCGCATTTTCAACCCGCAAACGCTCAACTTTATTAAAATTTCGCTTTAGCACAATGGAAATACCAATTAATTGGCTCGTTGTAAACAGATTGTTTAATTAAGGAAACGAAATGAATAAGAGAGTTTAGCTACGAGTCAAATTAATTTTAATGATAAACGGTTTACATAGCACCCTCGCGAAATATTCAACTCGGCGCAACTTTTTAGTTCATTTGTTTCGATTATAAATTATTCCATTTACGTCCTATATTAATTAATTATCTATTTTCTTGCAGTGAATGTTAAATATATTGGGCACCATACTAAGAAAGGAAAGCTACCAGATAAGGAAGCTCAAAAAGTTCTATCCATACGTATTTATATCATTGTTTCATTGGGATTCGAACATAACCTTGAATTGTCCTCAGTTTCATGCCGAAAATGTAAATGTTTATAGAAATCAATTGCTATACCTATATCACAGTCATTAATTACATCAATTTGAAAAACACTCAAAACATTCCTATTGTAACAGTACAAATTTCAATTTATGACAGTTTGATCGCGTGCCAAAGTATTTGAAACACTGCAAAGGTAAATAAAACTGTTTATTCAAGGTCTTATTCTGGGCAAATTTTCCGGGCTGTTGCATGCGAGCCGGCCATTTATAAGTGCGCAAGCCCTCAATAGACTGACGACAGTCAACTGTCACTTTAACTATTTTCGCACTGGTATTTTTGTAAAGCAGCGGAATTATTTAAACAATTTAGTGAATATCAATTTAATTGATTTTATAAATATAGCACAGTGCTATCAGTAAAGCCCTTTAATAGATATAATATGGCTCTCTCGCTGACTGACAACTATTGCTAATCACTCAAAAAATCATGCCAGCACCATTTCAAATAATATGGTGGCAACGATTATATAATTATAATATCAATTAATACGTGTTAATTTGTTGCCTAAAATCATATATTTTACTATTTTGATCAAACTCTTTTCAGTTGTATTTATAAATTATTTTCCGTCTTTGCTTTCACTTCAGAAGTGATATTTCATCGACTGAAGTCATGAAGGCTACAAAAGACTTGCGAGGGTTTATTACAAAACATTTATAAACAATTAAAATTTTTATACATAACTGATAATAGCATTAATATTCTGTATTAACCAATTAAATTATTCAATCGAATAGACAATGTGGACAATGAAAGTTGTCAGACACACTACGTCTTCGTCTTCATCAAATAGTAAACGCAAAGGAAAAATATAAATTACGCTAATTTAGTAATTTAAAGCGAAAAACCCACAATATGTATCACAGTACGTACACATTTTTGCAACATTCGTGCATACGTCGCGTGATCGTACTAAATCTACTTTGACCTATAAAAAAGCCCATTCTTTGTAAAGCCAATTACTATGATCTATGGCTGCCTGCGTAAATTGCTTAATAAATACGGAAATTGTTATTAATTAGGTGTTAACGAGTGTTACTTATTTTAGGTTTTAGTACGTTTGTTTTAATTGCCACGTAAATTTTCTTTTATTAGCCAACTCTTTTCTGTTGACAATTATTTTATTATTTCATTGGTGGAAGGGTCTTTGAAGTGTTTACAATAAGATCAGGTATGCCTGTTATATATTATGTTTTCCTTGCTATGTTTTAACTATTTGGTAATTGAATAACTGTCAATAGAAAATAATTCATAGTGGTGCAGATATAATTTCAGTCTGAAGTTTTGCATGTGAAACCTCCAGGCACATAAAACAATATCGGTCCCGATGAGTATGTAAACTTGTTCAAACAATTTATTTTATCCCGATAAAAAAAAAGTTGACGCTCTTTGTTAAAACTACCATAAGACTGAAGAGGACATATTAATAACTCCTTTAGAAATTCAGTTATAACCTGAAATACTACACAGTTAAAACTAATGTGGCATAACGTACGAACTAAATGAACTGATCACACAAGAATCCGCCGCGGTTTAAGTTACAAGCGACGCATTAAAATATACGTCTCATGACCAAATCTTGGATTTATTTTGATATATTGATTTTATTTTCGAATGCATACATCGCAATATTCAATTCATTGCTGGATCTAATGAATAATGGTCACTTTATTCATAAATACAGGCGTATATGAATAAAGTGACGGTACGGTGTTGATTGCTCTCCTCATTCGCCTACATCGCTGCATTGCAAGCTTTTAACATTCCGTTTCAATTAAATATATAACATTCAGTTTCATTAATATCTTTCTAATTTTATGAAACCCCTAAAAACGTATTTTAAACAGTTGTCCCTTAAAAACAAAATTATTGACTTTAATTTTTCCTTGCATGTCATTCTATGATGTTATGTTTAGAACATACAAAGAATATAAAAATATAAGAGCTTCTGACAAATGAACGCTTGAAGATCGTCGTTTGGTCCCCAGGGACCGGCAAGCCGTCCTTTGCTGTCATTGTCCACACCAAATTAATGTCACTCACGTTTATTGGCGGATGCGTAAAAACGGTAGCCGGCCCAACGCGTCAAAACTATAAAGTCAACCGATGGACGAAGATACTGATAGTTATCGGGCATTTTATTTACGACTCCAATACATCGGGGTTTCTTCAACCTAATTAGAATGTTTCAAATTCTTTTTCTCGAGTTAGGGAAGTTATTAATTATATTAAGTGGTCCGATTGGGCTATCAAATTTATCTTCACATATGATTTTACAATGCTCTAGCTTGTATAATTACTAAGGAACTTAAATAGATGAAAAATCGTTATATTTTATTCTATTTGGGAAGCTCACGCACAATACCTAAAAACGCACGAAATGTTGTCTGTGTGAAAGGGAATCTTAGTTTCTTTACAATAATAAATTAAGATGCTGTGATCTCTGCAAAGTAACGTTAAGAAATACCAGATCATTTGTAATTTATAGTTTGTAACTACACAGCGTTTATTTATTTTTATGTACGTTTACTTAGTTTAAAACTCAAAAAGTAATGAACATTTTGCATTTAACTGTATTGAAAAGGTTTTCAAAAGTCATGTTTTCTGCAATTCATATGTAATGTATTCAAAATCTTGCAACCTTTTTATACGCACTAAAAAAAATATAGACAAAGCACAAATATAAGGCCAAAATTGTCGACTTATAAATCAAATTACTAATTAGCGAATTTGTCACTTTCAGGCTGTTGGCATTTGAACTCCCCATTTAACCATTCTTTTAAAATATTTTGAAAACAACGCCTTTTTTTAAAATTTCCTACAGCACAACAGACTTTTCATATCTGTGAAATCTCTCCCATCACATGTGAATCGTAAATAATTCAAAATCGTCGCTGGCCAAGACACGGCGTAACGTCCTTTAAATCAAGATTAAGTACGCGTAAGGGCCGTACCTCAGAGACTGTCGTCAATAAATCAAAGGTTAAATAAGAAATTCGCTCTTTCTAATCCCGTGTGACTTCAAAGTGATGCTTGAAATATAGTGCAGTTATCATGAGCAAGTGAAAATTTTTTAGACAGAATAAGACAAGCTTTTATAATTAAATCGTAAATATTTTGTATATATTTAAATATGGAGCGCCAGCTAACACAATATACACAGATAACTTATTAATAGATATACAAATTTCGTCGGGAAAACCACTTATAGGCGTACACGTCATTACCAAAGAATCTTATTTTGAAGCAATAGGTTGTGTTTATATCGAAATAAGTATTTCCCTTCATGCTATGTTAAACAAAAGTATATTATTATTTATCTATAAATATATTTTGACAAGTTTGAATCAACAACTACTCTATTGACCTTTATTATAAAGTTATACGTTAACAATATTATTGAATGATTAATTAAACCTAATATCTGACCCTGTTTATATTTTATATATGTATTTTCACCGTTCTGAAACTTTAAAATATCAACAAAATCATCAGCTCGACTTCTAGCAAAAAATTTAATGTCTAATTTTTATATACATTATATTCATAAGTGTCAAACGAATGTTATTAAAACACGACTGTGGTAACTATGCATTCGATGCATCCAATTTCATTACTCTGTGTTAATTACAGAATATTTGTGACAATTATCATACGATGGGAAATTAAATAATATTTAACACCTTTCAAAATTGTTTTCAAATACTAAAGAACTATTGTAAAACTAAGTAGACCTTAACTGTACTCATAGTTAAATTATATGAAATTTGAATTATTAGATAGAAACTTCTTAGGCATAAAACTTCGTTGAAGTAGAGGTTTTCATGAAATATGAAGTTTTTAACTTAAAAGTTCTTTATTTAAATTTAACATGATAATACATTTTAATGAACTATAAGATGGCACGCACATCTGTTTTATTATGTGATATTCTATCCAAATTAACAAATAAAGGTCGCAAATTTCATATTTTTCGCCAAAATTCATATTTATTAGGGTATACGTGATATAGAGATAATTTTCAATAGCTTTACTATAGCATGTGTTTCATTAGATATTTCGATATAATGTTGTCGTTGGCTTTATATATACAAATTAAAAATCACGTTTATAGCCTTCAATCTGTGCGACACTATTGAAATAAAAATATATACGTATATTTGCCAGAGCCAGACTTTCCTAATAATAATTATTAATTAAATTCGGTGGTAATTTTTGATCATATATGCATTATATAAAAGATATAAGCCCTTATCGAATTGAGAAATTTTGGGGCAACATATTATCCGTTGAAAGGATATTACTAAATGTATCAAAATTGATGTAATAAATATCGCAGTCGTTTGTTTAAGGTATCTTATAATGGATCACTTAATTTCGATTACCGCCCTGGATATAACAACAAAACACCGGATATTACTTTTTGTATTATATTTAATGTAACATTCTTAAACCCAGTTATGGTGTATGACTTTTTATGCGTTTGTGGGCAATTACATATTATTAAAAGTTTAATTTTAAAGTAAGTCAAAATTCATTTAAATATAAAGTGTTTATAAGAAACGTGTAATTGACTATTTTAAAACTACTATATCATCTAAGATATTCAAGGTCATTTGCTGACAACAAAAATTCCATTCAGAATTTAATACTTGTAAAATACTGAGGATACAGAGATGTCGTTCATTAAACATGTCGGCAGGCAATACAAAAAAGTAAATATCCTTAATAGAAAAATGTGAGAAAATATTACATGATGATTGTATGTATTTTTCAAATGATGATAAGATAATTATAGGGCAAAATCGGACTATTCTAGCGTGCCGTATAAAATCTATAACGCACAATACATAACTATAATTTAAAACTGTATCCTAACTTCTTAAGAACTCGGTAAAAATGATTAATATTCTAAGAAAAAATTTAAAAAGACATCATTCCCAAAGACACAGATGTCCTAAACATTTTAAGTTTTCTAATAACACAAATGGACTTTCCCACTCACCCGAGCCTGTAATAATATTATTTTATCCCCTGAATTGAAGCATCTCGCCTGTCAACTAGCCAAAGTTTCACTCCATAGGGCTACCAACGGAACGTTTTGAAATCAATACGGATTGAATATTAATATCACTTGAATATTAGTATTTAAGCAAGTATCACACATTTAAATCACTCTAGCCATGACCACGATTGTGAAAAGTTTGATCCGAAGCGTCAGTATGTATAAGTAAAAGTAAATCATTTAAAAGCCTGACATTTCATTAAAACCTCTTTTTTAAATTCAATCTGATAATTTTGAACCGAATTTTTAGTTATTTTAATTAGGATATTGAAAAAAAATTCGTACTTTGATATTAACAATCTTAAAAGGTATATCATTTTCAAACTTTATAAAATTCAAACTGGCGGCTGTTGGCCAATTAAATAAAATATACATAGCAACCCTATAAAGACATTTTTATTTACCTATGTCGCTCAGGAGCGGTGGAAATAAATTCCTCTTCTTAAAATGTTATTCAATCTTCGCGCTTATCCGTTGATTTATAGCTGTTGCTTATATTCGAACAAATATATATAATATATATATTACAATTCAATGCGTTTTAGCTGCATTCAACATAAAACATATTAAACACGGCAATGAATATAAAATATATTTGTAAATATTAAACATCGATCGGTCATCAAATCGTCCTTTCCGAAAGCAAATTAATTAAAAAAAAAACTACAAATAGCACTGAAATCATCAAATTTTAAAAATAAACCCGGCGACACATCCATCAATCAAATGGATGTTCATGGGCTGCGTTTGTTATAGTTATGGCTGATACGTAGGCTTCCAAAACTGATATGCATCGCCTTCAATTTGTCTATTTAAGAATTATTTTCTTAATTCAAATATAGAATATAAGAAGTATTTTCTTAATTTTAGCGACTTATTTAGCATATATAAATGTTAATATAAATTGTATGTAATATTTCTTTTTTTCTCAAACATTCGTCTGCATACACATTGCGTTACGCTCCAGTGAATCTCCAGTGCCCGTAATTTTAAACAAAGCCAATGCACACATACCAATATATACCTTATGTTAACGATATAAAGATTATAATCGCTTAATGTATTGTTATATTGAGTTAGCAATGTCCAGTGTATGAGAAAAAAATAAGGTTTTCCATGTCTGACCATTTCCGACGGCTATTATTCTGTTCCCTCTATATGTCTATATCCGTTTCCGGTTGTCGCAAAACAAAATACGGGCACGAAAAAGAGAAAACTTAGTTCAATTGAAGGTACCCAGTGGTTCATTAAGTTTGTTGAACAATAAGAGGATTATGATGAGTGGCTATTGAATTTTTTCGTCTCAGATTTATTCATGTTTTAAGTTCTATTTGGGGGACGGTGGCTGAATGCAAATAGGATATCTAAAAAGTAGTTAAAGCAGAAAGCGCTGCACGAGGCTTCTTTTGAATACGTAAATGTTTTGTTTCCCTTTGTATTATTAAAGTTGTTTTCTTTGTCAACTGTAATTCGTTTAGGATCCGTGTTAGTAAAGAGTGGTCGTGAATTCCATATAGTCGTTTGCTGACGAAAGGGGTATTCACGATAACAATATATAATAATAATAATACTTTAACAAAAATTAACCCATACAATAGAATCCCTGGCATTTCAGCTAGGTGCACCTGTGATTGAAAGGCTAGTTCTTCCCTTTATACTAGATCTTAATACAGACATTTAAAAATGTAACAAATATATATAACTAAGTAATGATTTGGGTAATGAAAACATTATATTCTCATTATATTATTAAATTACCTGCGCTTGCGTACGTGTGCTTTAGAAATATACATGTTAAAAAGACAATCCTCTAATTATTATTTTCTATTTGAATCCCCAGAATAAAAATCTGTAATCTTGTAATATAAACAACAAAGGTGACAAGATCAAAGTGAAATTATTCAAATATACGAATAGATTGGAAAAGTATAAAACCACACATAGTAAGTAAAGCAAGATTCATGCCCGACAAAGTATTTGTATCTTGTATGAATTTTAACATTGTGACAATAGAAATCTGAGTCTAATAAAATAAAATGGTATAAGGCCATAGTTGAATACAATCTTCGTAATGGCCACATAAAGAAGTCCTCACCCTTTTAATCATATCAAAAAAGCAATCTTCCGGGCGAATAGCTATGTATAACATCTTAAAGCGTCTTATTTCATATGAATAACGACCAAAGTCCAATATCCATTAATTTAAATTTTATCGGCAAAATAATTTGAAATCTTCTTAGAACTCTATCATGTTACAAATTTATTCTTGATTCGTGAAAATCTAATTCAAAGGATTTCGCGTTTGTTTGATTCCCTTTAATCTCTTGTCGTTTTCAGTTACGCTCTAATGAATATCTTGTTTGTATGCTGCAGTGAAATTTAGATAAATCTTTAATGTTTTTATTTGAGCACGCCTTAGAGCTTTGGAGCTTACCGGTTACTTACAAGGTTTTACAACACCAGACAAACGAGTGCTAAATTGTTCTCATAAAAAATATACAGATGAGATTCAAACAAACAGTCTGTTTAAAGTTCACACGCTGAATGAAACCACTCTGCCAATAGGTACTGCAATTTGACATCAAAATTTAGTATTGTCATACCCTGATTCCATGTTAATGGTTATAATTCTTTAACCCTATAGTTACCGTCATGATTTAAAAAAACGTCTGTCGATTTTGTATCAAAATATTCATTTATTTTGCGATTGATGAATGAACGTGATGTCCTAGAATTATAATAAATGGAGAATTGTATCAAATCATTTGGTAATTAATGTAGTATTTAGTTAATATTTAATTTTATTAATATGTTTAATCAATATTTAGCATCCAAGCCATAGCACTCCATATCTGTTGTGCACCACAAGTAACTACTTCGTCCAAGATTCTGCTTGAGACCTAGAAAAATTTACTAGCAAGGATTTCATAGTATTTCATCTTTAATATCTATGAACTTACACTGCTCCAATATTCCCTTATTAATTACCATACAAATTAATCTTTAGAGCTCCATATAATAACTACCCCGTAGCCTTTAACAACATACGAATACACACATTTAACGTCACTTTATTAGGCTATAAAGTTAACTTAGCATTTTATCATGCAAGGCTTCCAACAATGTAGGTTGTGACGTACATATTAATAAATATTAATATGAAAGCATTAACTTTATGAGGCCTAAGAGGTAGAAACAAACAGGAGGTAAGTGAATATTTATGGCTTGTTCATGAAGAAATTTATGACTTGAAAATGTTATAAATTCAAGAGTATGTTTGAACAATTTGTAATTAGAATTATTGAAGTGACTTCTGAAATCTTGAGGAAAGTATTCTCTGTTTATATATATATATATATATATATATATATATATATATATATATTTTTTTTTTTTTTTATTTTTTGATTTCTTTAAAAAAATATTTATACGTCTCTTTTTAATAGATTTTGTTTAAAATGTAGTTTAGGATAAAAGATATAGTTGTTTTTGTTGTTTTTTGATATATAAGGGAGTTGAGTCAATTTGGAGTTCAGTCTAAACATTATTTCCTAGTCTAAAAATTTAATTAAATATGTAGAAATATATTCTAATTTCTTACTTCAGCGTTAAACTAAGAATTGAAATTTAAAAAGAGTCCCAGTGCTTATTTTCAAAATACTTCATGAAATTAAAACTGTACAAAAAAGAGCGGTCCTTTGATATCTTAAAGTTCGGCGCTTTGGGATTTCTACGAGCCAGAAGAAATACTCTAACAATAATAATTGCTTCACTAAACATTAAATGGAAACAGTCAAGCAGCAAAAACGCGTTTCGGTCTCGGAAAATTTGCATAGAACTTTCCAAGAATAACGATAATATCCATGACGGAAAACACAAAGAATCTAAACAAAAATAAAACGCACCGTTCGGAGTCCATTGCAAAGACTATAATCATTGAGAGGCGAACTTTATTAAACTTTACGAGAGACCGGGCCGTAAACAGCGGTGCGAATAAAACATATTATACAAATTAAACAAATGAGACGACTGCGAAATTTTGTGGAATATCCAATTTACGAAATTTTTAAAACGGAAATTTTAAAGATGTAGGAGACCCCTGGGTGGACAATTGCAATATGCCTATGAATGTGAATTACGAGTACACAATAACATTGTAACGACATTCAGAATCTGAATAAACAAGTCGAAAGTTTCAATATTATTGATATAAAACTCCAAAGTGAGATAAAATTTGCAAGTCAAATAAAAATGGATAAACAAGGGCGTTTAATGGATTTCCTTAAGAGTAATAAAGTCATTTGTAAGAGATTAAAGGTTATAAACAGTACATTAAACGTTTACCCATGTGTTAACGTCAATGTTATTTGACGTCAAACTGTATATTGTATAGAGATATTGAGTCAGACCTACAATAAAAGTTATGCCCAATAGCCGCTGTTTGAAAATTAATTAATTGTAATATATTTTTTTGTTCATATTTTTCTGACTTTCAATAGTATGTTATATTATTTATGAAAGCAAACAATAACGCTTCAAGAAAAAAACGACTACTAAAAATTAATATACTCTAAGAAAAAATATCCTCACATAAGACTCGAGTAACTGGGCCATAAAGGACAAAGATATTCAGATGATATAACTTTATTTTTACGAAATTGTCTGACGTCTATGCAAAAATATGGAGATAAAGTCATTAACAATTTTCACTTTAATGAGAAGATGTCACCAGGGTCCAAATCGCCCTTTCCTTGATGGTCAGCAAATTATTATAATTTCTCGCTTATATAACGCTTTTGGTCTTTGAATTAATTAAACTAATAACGATTGCAAATTTATTATAACCATGAAGATATTATTTAGTTTTAACATTCATACTGTAAAACGTATATTTTCAATATAACGTATAATTTATAATAATAGGCAGTTCTGTGAATTTCAACTGAACATTGACACTATGTGTATTGTAATAATAAGGAACGTTACTATGTAATTGAGATATGTTCTTATAGTTCGGTATTTCGTAGTGGTATTTCTTTGAGGCCCAAGGTTTGATTCCAAGCGGAACGTGGTTACCGTTACAGTAGCAGGGGTTAGAAACCATTTTAATCACATCGTTATTAATTAACATATCTGTTTACCAAAATTTGTATCAATAAAAAAAATATGGGATAAGATTAATAATAGCATTATATTGTTTTTGTCGGTACCCGTTAAAGCAACCCCTAGCGCTCACCATTCTTTCTCACGCGTCTTTAGATTTGCTGCAAATGCTGCATTTTAGTCTCTGGTAAACACTCTTGAACCATTAAGCAAAGGAAGCCTCTTATCTTAGCCATAGCATCTGCAACGTGTTGACTTTTGACAACTATTATGTTGGTTTTATATCTCTGCGTCAATAAATATCTTAAATTTGTGTAACAACTGCTTAGAGTTGACAGCTATTCTCAGAGCTATCACAAGAAAAAGCTTCTGTATATACTCGAGTTTATGAAAAAGATAATTTATTATTTTACATTACAAATTCAATTAATTAGTACAATTATACGCCTTTCCAATACCAACGATTATCCCACGCGTACGACAATATTTTCCTTCCTGTCACTTAAGACGCGTATATTTTTGTCAGCTCATTGTTATTATAGCCTCGGCGTATGACGGTCCTCTTAATTTCCAGTAATCATGGCGCTTTAGCGTTGCCCCGCATCTGAATAAACATTCCGACGTGATTAAGGGCTCTGTTTAACGGCGAGACTATTGGAATTGAGATTTTAAAACTATAACTAAGTTTCGGGGAAATGAAATTGTGTTACTAGCTAGCAATATATATTTCATATTATGTAATGTAGGTGGATCTAGTCAGGCTATATCAATACATGCTTTTAGTAGCTGTAAAAGTATATAGTTTTGTTACATATTTATTATAATCCGTGGATCGGAGCGCCAACAAACTAAATTTTGTGAAGCGATTAAAAAGTTATTCCTTGCCTTTTTTGGCAATATATAAAAATAATAATGTAGATACACATTTAACGCAGGATCGGTTAATCCCAAGGTAACTTATATGAATATACTTACATATATACTTTCTATAAATACATTAATGTATAACACACCATAACCTACGAAATGTTCGACACATATTTTGACCTATCTACGAATTCAAAGCCTCGTATCAGCCTTCTGGCGTAGTAGCCATTGACCCAACGGGTAAAACAAATGTACTAATATTTAACTACTTCATTTTGATTTCGTGTATCACTAGCCTTATCCTACTTCACATTAATATATCACTCCACACGGGATATGAGTAATAAGATAAATATCAATGTCCTTATTTTCCTATCGCAAACTATAAAGAGATTTTCAGTTTGACCGTTTCAGAACGAAACGGTTTAATATCGGCAAATGAAATATATTGAAAGTCAAAGATCCGCAATTTGTTGTATAATAAAGTGATAAACTAATTTCTTCAATATGTAATTTATGTAATAAAAAAATATCAAAAACACCTGAATAGTGTACAATTACTGAAAACACTTTTAATATCACGTGCACCTTAAAGGATAATAGAAATAATTAATTCCGTTTGTGAAATTTGCGACATTTTAGTTGGCAAAAATCTTCATATCACATCTGTAGCCGCAAGTCAATTCAAATAAACTCTAAAGAATATTAAAAATTCTATATTGAGGAATCATTTGCTACTACTACATAACAATTTCTCATTTCAATGAGCTTCGGTTTTGTGACGTCTTTATACCAAAGTATTTAAGATATCTCAAAAACAAAACGTTATAACTTACTCAAATACACCTTTTAACACTGATGATTAGTATCAGTAACGCCTTAATCTTAAAACAGCACTTAGAAAACATAATGAGTCATATGTAATTTGTTCGTCACATATTGTCTTACCAGGGTCTCGCCTCTTAGTATAATAGAAACATATAAAAGTACAAAAATTAATTCATAAAAGTATAACGTAACAACTGTAAGACTTTGTGTATATAGTGAAGTTTAATGATATAAAAATATATGTTATATTTAATAAACTTAAAAATAAAATCGATCTTACACTGTGTTGTGTTCAGTTAAAAATATCGAGATATAAATAAAATATCTTTGTGACTAACAAAACTTAAATAGCTTAATAGCTATGGGTGGCACGTTGCTCCTATTATTTTTTACAAATACACGCCATGCTCCATTTTTGCGGAATCGTAGTATGACCGTTTTTGATTCCATTTCAAAACTCTGGAGGTCTTATGTCTACTTGGTGTCAAATCGTTTGGCTCATAAGTAATTAGGTGATCATTATTATTGAAAATATTAACATTTATTTGGGCACGGACATCCGAAATGTAGCCTTGTTTCCAAAATGTATCAATAAATTGAAGCTTAATACTTAAAATTTTCCAAGAATCCCAAAACCTACTAATACAAATAGGCAATTTTTTATATTCTATAATCTATTTTGGTATATTTCAAGGTCGATATACATTATAAGTTAAAAAAATAAAGCAGACGGCGTCCGGTAACGTTATAAGCAATGTTTAATTTATGAAAAATTCGAGAAAATATAATATTCAAACCACTTTTATAATTAAAATGTTTCGCATGGTTTAAGAATGTAAACTAAAATCTACCGCTCACACTAGAGCCTCGTAGTGGTAATTGTTTTTGAATTAGTTGCCTCATTAATTTTAAAACACCATCCTTCCATACATGATGGAACTCCCAAGGGACAGACACATCTAGAAAGCAACGGAGGAGGATCACCCTAGATGGGATTTACTCTCACAGCAATTAACACTACTTACCTAATTTAAGCAATTTTTTTTACACTACTACTAAAAAATAAAACAGTGAATATATAATTGTTAGTAAATGCAATTTAGAGTAAATAAAAATGCTTTATTATTATTATTTATTTTAAAATGAGACAAGATTCAAATTTGGTAATATAAAAGACTGATGATGGTAATTCAATGCAGATGAATATTATGAGGTTCTGAGCTTTACATGTAGTTACGAGTCAGCTCAGTCATATTATTGGATACACTCAGTATATTAAATCAAAGTCAATATATGAAAACATTATCCCAATAATAAGAAAACACTCAAAAAGCTGAGGTCAACTTGTATGCGGGAACAAACATTTGACGATTCCTTTTTATATAAATAAGAAGCAGCAACCCTATCTAAACTAGGTAGTCGCCCTTTCTTATCCAGAAATAAAAATGTACACGCACTTAAAGTAATGAGGGATTTCATTAAATGTTACTAAGAAACGACTCGAGAATGATACGAAAATGTTTTTAGCTTTAACATTTTATGATATCGCTTCATTGTTTCTGTTAGTCACAAAGAACACTCATAGCTAGTTTAACTTCACATTAAACAACTTTAAAACGAGTGAAATACAATTTATATTAAAAGAAATTTGCCAAATTGAACAATCACTCAGCTGAAGTAATTACTGATAGAACATTTAAATGTTGACTTCTCCATGTTAATTAGGTTGATTGATAGGATGTTCTGACTTATCTTTTACCTTACCAGTGCCAACATCATGCGGGCCACCTCGTACGCATTAGTCTTACGAGTACACTATTCTAATTTACAGAACATATCTGGATACTAGAGTGATAAAAAGTTTTAGTGAAGCCCCAAGCTAAGTTTAGTGTATGTAATTTGTCTGTTTTTCTATAATTTTAAGTTTAGGACAAAATTACAGACAATACTGCGGCAGGGTAAACTTAAAAACTATCTAAGCCACGCCAATATTGTTTTTATATTTAAAAAGAAGGTCGATGCAATTTGTTTTATTTGATAGTGTATAATAATTATTAATGCCTCATAGAAATGAAATGAACGATGTTTGTGAGTTAGAATTAAAGTCTCAGTTTTTACGATTGAACTGTCTAATGTTAGGCTAGTGTGATTCCTTATTATATATATTTAAAGCGCATTTCCTACCGCGTGATTGATAAAAAAGTATGAAATTGAAAAAGTATACGATTTTAAATTGATCTTTTGACCGTTAATAAAAAATAATACTCAGTATGTTGATGCACTATCGTTTTGAATTCTGTATGCTTCAAAAGCGAGATTCGTATTGAAATTTTAAAAATATATCTATATTAAACATGTGAGCTAAATTTAGTTCATCTGAAAAGTTCAGTAAGTAAATAGAATACAAATGGAAATTATTGCTATGCCAATTGTCAAATTAAGTTTTATAATGCATTTCATTATAACTTGTAATGCAATTCCTCTAATGCTATTTTACATCGCTCATATCGATGTTCATTATGAAATAAGTTTGTAATTACACAGAACATATCTTTTACACTTAATAGAATACAAGAATAATGCGTTATCTGATATAAAAGGTCCATCTGTTATTTCTATGGACATCGATGTTAGTGTAAGACTCAGCGTATACACACTCACTGACATAAGAAAACTTTTATTCTTCAAACATTTAAAAGCATAACATGGATTACATGTTTTTTAAATAGCCGGGATTTTGCTTGTACCTTGCATCCAGTAAACCTGGATGCCTGGGTAGATAATACCCGATTAAAGATTACGATATTCAACAGGAATTGCAGACGCAGGGAGGCAATCCCTGTTCTTTATCGTTGTAAAAATTATATAATCAACCGAAGCAGGTCGTGCGAGTCATCGAATATTAACACATAAGGATGGATAGTCGAATCAATACCATGTATGCGAAGGCTCTAAGCTAACCACATGTTATTTCACGAGACGAGTGTTTCTCTTAGTACACGTGCGAATCGTACAATATGCCTTTGATTTTATATAGAGACACGAACATTGGCACAAAACCAAGAACCTATCAAAATATTTTCATTTTCTTATAATTGACTTTTATTATTACTTCTTCGCTTATTCTTGTCTCATGCCTGAATTATCAAGTATACGGCGTCCTAAAAGTGCTATGCCGTGATAGTAAAAGCTTTTTTTGGGTATCGCATACCCGGCGTCCTGTATAGCGGAAATATTTTGGGTGAACATTTTAATTGGATTTGTATATAACTTTATAGTGTATCTCAATCAAGTAGGTGATCATGCTGACTTGATATATAGGTGTTTTGGGTATAAGACAACATTAATCCATGTTTATTGTTGAATTTGTCACTTATATTAAACAGTGCAAACTGAGAGTGTATTATAATAAGACTATGTATTTCTACATTGTTATACAGTAACGATATACGAGCCTTATAATAGGAATCAACCCCCATCAATTTTAATTAAAGCATTTGATATGACTCGCTGGTATTTTAATTTGAATTACGGCTTGTAATTAGTAAAACTATACTGCATCATTACACAAAATCTATACTTTGTTATTACAGGGATTAGTGTTTAGTAGTACATTAGTTTTTAATTGAATTGAAATGCAAGGAAATGTTGCATGTATTAAAATCACGTTTTACATTTTAACATTTTCAAAAGGCAGATAATATTAAATTATAATGTAGTATTAATAAGATTATAATATTAGAACACATACACATGGTCAGTTAGCCCCAACATATAGCTTGTACTATGTTGACTAAACTGATATATACAACAGATATTCTCATGATAACTAAGCATCGAATCCATGACTCTGTTCGACTCTTTTCAATATTCGTAACGCCACAACTATTAGAGCCACTGACTTAAAAAAAATAATATAACTTTTTTCTAAGCTTTACGTTCGGTTCAGCGTTTAAATTAAAATATACTGTTTATGTATTCTTACTTCAGTCGTTTTGATCGTAGTATATTATTACGTTAATCCAACATACTATAATTATAGATTATGATTGTATTACGAATCCAAATTAATATCTTCATCAGTGGGTTTACTCTCAAGATATAACGAGCCAATTATGGTTCAATTTTATTAAGACCGTGACCACCCGGCGATATGAGAACTGTTTTTTATAGAAGCACCATTATATTGTACTCATGACATAATTTAATTTTAGTTTAAACGAAATGTTAAATTATGGATAAAACAATAAACATTAACATTTTAAAATCGTATATTTTTATATATCTCGACCAATATATTATTAAAACGGCACGACACACAAATGCAATGTTAAATTATTGCGATGTTAAGAAACTAAAATGAATAAACCTCCACTCTTCAACTCTATAACGTGAAAGTTTCGCAGGGTATCATATTCGAATATTGAAACCATACAAAACACTTGATCGAATGTTACTTCCTTCAAGTTCGAAACTGAAATTTATGATCTCTTCCCGATAAGTTGATGAAGCCTGGCTTCTGAGATACGGCATTATGCTTATGAATATTGATATTCACTGTTTGAACTTCATAAAACAAAGCCTTGTTAAATATTGGATGTTACAACCTCTTTAGTGTTTCGAGGCATTGCTTTTAAAACAGGAAGTTAATTTGTATAATGGGGAATATTTTAAAAATGGAATAAAGGAATTGTTATTTAGTTTCCAATTGTTTTTTTTTTTATTGATGTCTTGTTATAGCTTATAGTATAAGTTACACACTTAATTGACATTTTGCAGATTTATCATCTCCTAAAAATATTCGTTAATGCGGTATTGAAAACGGTTTTGTCATACGACTGTCAACCCAGAGGTCATTCCAATCTTGGCCTTGGAATTTTTCTAACTCTGTGCGCAATTTCTCTTCTGTGCAAATTTGAAATCATCGTGAGGAACAATATAGTTCTTGTAAATTGGTTTAAAATAGCTATCTGACAATATTTAACCTTTTGATGCTGCTATAAAGGCACGTCGCCTTTGCAATTCTGACAAAAATGTTTTACATTGTTTTGGGGTACATTTATTGAACGTTAACACTTATGACGTAAATAACGATATGAATTTCACATTACCATTTATACGGTTTGAATCTCTGTACGCAATAAAAATTCATGGTCATTTTATTTATTTTATGAATCGAAATTTTATTGATCGCACTTAAACTATTATCGGATAACATCACATTAAATATTCCGACACGTTCTCAACGGCACTATACGTTGATTTTATCTAGTTAATCTCATAGTAGAGGAACGGTGAAGCTTCAATTAAACCTCTATGTTCCCATATTTTCAAGTTAATCTTTTGTCGTTCATATGAATAAATAAAAATATCAAACCTAAAAAGATAAATTTGATTAAGTAATATTACTAAATTCATGAAGCAGAGTTGCGTAGGATCTTTCGTAAAAGAAGCCCATAGACTTAGGCCTATAGGACATAAATATTTTTTAAATGAAGCTGGCAAAATATGCACATTTTCCTTCCGAATCTAAGCTGAAACGAATGCTTGAAAATTTGATTTAGCATGTTTAGTTTATTTGGAAATTGTTTGAATGAAACGTCGGAAAAATTTAAAATAATGTAAATATTTTAAAAAATTTTCCATTTTCCAAAAATACATGACAAAAATCCATTAAAAAGTGTTTTTCTTTAAAACGAATGCTGTTAAGAAGGCTTCATAAACAATTTAGTTATACCCTATCAGATACAAATCCATATCGATCGCGTCATAATATATTCCGTTACAAACGCCCTTGTTAAACTTAGATATCTGACTCCCTCTTGATGTATCCCGTCGCTATTTCATTTGATCCTGCTGGTCTCATCAAATATTTAGGCCGTTTAAACTTGAGTGAGACGCGAATTAGTAGCATTGACTCTCTAACGTCTAGGGTTACCTGATGTCAAAACCTCATTTCACGCACTCGAAGGGTTTCATACTGTATGTTGTCCTCTCTGTGACTTGTCTGGTTATATTCTTATAACGTAATAAGATTTAAAATGCAGTATCCTAAAATTACATTGAGGAAACTACAACATACACAAACTGATCATTCGCGCTCGTTCGCCGTCCATAGAAAATAAAACCACGGAGAGAAATATGCCTTTATTGTAAAGAGTATGAGAAAAAGCGATGACCATTTTCTATATCTAAGCGATCACCAAACAAATCAGACCCTCACTATTAAAGTTTTTTTTGCTGGTACGTTTTAGTGGTATCCTTATGTACGACACGGTACAATTTTATTAGTGCTGTAAAGTTGAACCGTGGTTTTGCTTCTAGTTTCTATTGAGCGACATTAATTATGTATACCTGTAGGTATAGAGGCTGGTGGTACGTGAGCGAACCGAATCTTGTTTTGTACGCGTTATTTATTTATTTTGAGTTTACTTTCCTGGAACGATCGTACTGCAGTAATGTTCGTAGAATATTTCAATAAAGCATAGCTCTGAAGATCTCGCTGAGTTTATTAGATTAAATCTAGAATTCAAGGCAGTTTTATTTCGTCAATGCCAATAGAAAATGTGCCGTTTGAGAATAAACCGTGAATTGAGTGAAAGTCCAAAATACATACATTATAGAGAAAATTGAATTATATTTCTATGAAAGGTATAATAGTTCTGTACAATAATGAAGATCTTTAAGTGTTTTTTTAATATTCTGCTATCACTATCAATTGTGAAGGACCGAAACACAAATATATATATTATATTTATTTATAGCATTGCTTTTAGTCAACTAAAACATAACCGTCTCAAAAAATATTAGTCTAGCCTCAGAATTTACTTGTAAAATTCTTAACCGGAAATATTGATTCAACATCAAATACCTCAAATAGGAGTATGTAGAAAACAATAAAATAAGTTACAGCCGAAAGACCGAAGACAATTATGAACAAATCCACAAGTAAACAAACGTCACAAAGTTACACAATCTAAGTTTAAACAAATCTTTAGGGCTTAAGCCTGCCCTGGGCGATCGTCTTTATTATCCTAATAGCCACATCTCCCATTCGTGTGAGGCCCAATCATAGACTCCTCAATTAAGTTTTAAAACAAATAAAGGGTCCGCCTCGGGCAAGTAAACCTGTTTCAAATTCGACGGTACATACTCGCTTGTTAGTGTAATTATAACGTAAATAAGCACGTCTCTATGACGATACGTGCTTTACTAATTTACGTAAATTTTGTTACAGTGTCGTAATAGAGAATTGTGTTATACGGTTTTCTAATTGCATAATTAAAACAAAATTAGTCACGTTTATTCGGAGAGTATTATAGAGCAGTGTTTTGGCGGATTATATGTTTCAACTTATAGGTCCTGCGTTTAACCGCTTGTGGTTTTCCTAAATGTCGAAAAAACATATGCGAAATACGCAGAAAGTAATCAGTTAAACTCTCAATCTTGTTATTGAGATAGGTGAAAATCCAATAGAGGATTATATGAGGTGATATCTATAATAAAATAACTAATCAAATCAATAGTTTTATTCTTATTTAAAAATTCGCTAGGATTTTATGTCATAGGTATCTTATAAAGGATTTTTACTACTCTCCTGTTACAATAGGTTATCATACGACCCTCTCTGTAAAAATGCTCAACCGATCCGTCGCATGGATATTTAGAAAAAATCTTTTATTCTAACATTGTTTCACATATAGTATAAAAAATATTATTCAATGCATACATGAGTAACCGTGCTCGAAAGCTTATAACATAGATAGAAACCTCTATAGACGAGTCGTTGGTTTACTTAAAGCATCAATAATTAGGGCATTTTTCATAAAAAACTAAACAAATCAATCCTATTCTATCCCTCATAGTTGAATTATTTTCAAACTATGACGAAAAGGAATAAAAGTTCCTTATTTATGATGGTGTTTAGAAACCAGTCGATTAGAATTTATTACGGATTTTATTAGGATATAGTAATTTTGAGGTTTTTATGTTGATTTAGAACCGACAATGGCGTAACAATTCCTGTACATATTTTTTTTCGCAAACGATTTACGATATCACTGCCGCGCGCAACATTTGTTTTACCTGGAGATTAACAGACCTATTGTGGTCTATATAATCTGGAATGTTGTTTTGGTATTTTTGTTTATTTAAAGTGTATAAACAAATTCGCCTTTTCAGCTCTGTGTTTTTTTTTAATATATCAAATCCCAGACATTTAAACGTAAAATTAAAAAGAAAAGGCTTTATGAATAAGTATTTAGCGAGTCATGACTTCCAACGCAAAGACGTAAAAATGTATCCCTCTGTGTTAATTAAGAGAGTAAGACCTTCATTATTTAGAAAAGTTAATAAGAATTCCTGAGTCGTATTTATGTCAAGGGAAGACTTAAGCGGAAGTATTAGACAGTAAGCTAACAAAAAACAGGATTACATGCGAATTAATTCTAAGAATTGTTGGAACGGCAAGATGCTTTTGTCAAATATCATTTGTTAATATACTAACTAAAACTTATTGATTACCGACCAATATTATAATAGCTAATTAAATATCCGCTTAGTAATTTAAAGGAAATCTTATATGAATTATAGACGTAGTGTGCCATTATTAAAAATTACAAATATTTGGTCAATTTATATTAATTATTAAAATTAATTTTCACATAAATATGATTCCTATAACATTTCTAATAATAAATTTAAATGTATGCTCATAAAATTATATCAGATAAGATTATATATCTCGATAACAGATTTTTTGTTATAACAAAATCTGTGATAAAATTAAAAGCTTAACGTGTGCGGTACCTACGGTCGCGGTAAAAAAAAAACAAAACCGAATCCAAAGATCACATTACAAAAGTCCATTAGAGCGGTCAATAAAAATAGATCCCTTTTAGTGAAACAACAAAAATCACTGGATCGAAATAGAGAAATGATTTTATACATTTAAATAGTATAGAAAACGTGAACATAATAATTGATTATACATTGAGTTTTGCATGTGTGTACAGTGTGCATTGTACGTATATTTATATGTATTGAGAGATTCAAACATTTTAAGGAGAGCTCTTATATAATATTATATTAATTAACCCTTGTTGTGGGTGACAACTACACCCTTCTTTGGTAATATGGTAATAGCACATGGACTTAAAGAAAGCATGTCTAAAATTTAAATAAGTATTTCAACGTAGCATCATAGTTATGAATAATTCTATTACGGCTACCATTTAGCCAATTTAACCGCCAATTGAAATTCAGCCAATAGCAGACAGGCGCTTGCGCACCACACCCACTGACGCCATCTTGTGCACGGATGCGTAACTGTTAATGTAGTCCAAGATTATTTCAAATGAACCTATTCTTACTAAAGTATAAAATATTAAATTGTGTAGTTTTTTTCGAAAGGATATAATATTATTAGATATTAATCAAATAAGTATAAGACATTAACCTTCAGATTAATTATTGATTCAAAAAATTGAAATACAAATATATGCTTACAACATAATTCTTATAACATAGTACAATGAATTGAAGATAGTGAGAGAATTTAAGGTAGTCATTATGAAAAAATAAAGCGACATCGGAGCCTTTGTAATTTAATAAAATACGCTAATTGAAATTAAAATAAATGACACGACAGAATCGCTAAGTAATAACAGAGATTAAATGAAAAGAATTACGGATATATATTTGTGGCCGTGTAGCTCATTACCTCGTAATCACCTATCGATAGTGTGATGGTAGGGTTGTACATTTATAAAATGATCAAATTTAATTAAAACTATTTGATATACATTTAATTACTCGCATGTACCCGTTTAAAATATTCATAGCTGTAGGCAGTTTTAGTTTTAATAGTTTTTGACCGAAATTTATTCAAATTAGCTTAGAATTTAACCAGATACTATTCGTAAATTCGACCTATCGTCGGAGGGATCGCCTTACAGTTATTTTCTTGAATATATCGTTGCTGCGGTAAGTCCAAGAAGGTTCCATGAAATTTTGGACAACCCTATATAATAACTAGTCATGTCACTTTGTTTGTCCACACAATCACTGTCAGTAGTCACAAATTGGTGCCCATAAAAGTCCTCGTGACTAATTTAAGCTCGTAGTTGCTTGATGGCCTGTCTTGCCATTCGTCTTCCATATAACGGCACCTTAGCTATAACAATAGCTGGACGGCGCCCTGATTGTCTATTTAGTTGTAATTATAAATTAAGAGCGGGTTATCATGTGTACTGACCGTCATATATTCTGTTGACTGCTGCCATGCGAGTAGACAAACGTATTGGCTTTTAAACCTGTTTGATCTAGCTGATTATGTATAATTTCGTGTTAAATTGTTGAAGAATAAGAGTATATTATTATTTTGAGAATTCCTGTTGTCACAACTCCCTGTGGGGGTAATTACAACCAAGCCCGCTAAAGGGCTTCTGACGTTCCTGGAGTTTTTTATATTGAAATATTACAACCTACAGTTAATTCTTTTATCTCTAGTTTGACTGGCTCATAGCCATAACGTGCCCACAATGGGAAAAGTATTTCGATTTTTTTAAGTAGCCTGTGTCTGCGTGCTGGAAGCGTGTGCTCTGATTTCGTGCCGAAAAGGCGTTTAATTTTTTATTCATTTTGCAGTTCATAACTTGACATGGCGAATTATAAGACATAACAGAATGTTGACAGTTCTTTTTCTTATACATGGCTCAAGACATGGTGCCGTAGAGACTCCACAGAGGGTTCAATTCCTGGGAAAAAAACATTTGTATGATGAGCATATTTGGTGGCGGTCTGGCTGTTACTAAATGCATTTATAAAGAAGTATTTATTAAATTATATTAGTTAGCACTTAAAATACAATAATATAAGCTTACTCGGGTTAATTTGGTCCTGTTGTTTCTATTACCAGTGAGACCATTTTGCCATGTTGTTAGTAATGGCAGTAAGTTTAGTCCGCTAGATTTTCATAAAATTTTTATCCCGCTCTGATAATACAGTAGATGTTTCATTAAAATATGTTATTACATAAAAGTCGTAATTTGATTTTATAGCGAGATTGCCAGTAAATAATAGATGGGAATAAACAATGTAAAATAGCGTTTCATTTCAAAATTAAAAGTTATTTCCAATTAGAGACTCAAAGCCTACAGAGATTTTTTCTTCAATGAGATTTGTTTACAACTAACAATATAAGTTCAAATAAATGGAAATACTGTTACAATTTTAGTAATTAAAAGTTTTCAACATTTTTTGTAACTTCAAAGGCGCAGACAGCTTATCCTATACATTGTTAAGATTGTTTTATAAAAAAATACTAAGGTATTCTTGACTTATGAGTGATCATTATCAATAGGATATATTAACCAATAAGATCCACATCATCACGCTCTTAAAAGTTATGGAATAATCAAGAACATTTCGGTCAAATGGCGGATTGTGGTCAGGCCTTCTAAGTTAAGGATGATTTTTTTTAAATAGATTTTTGACCGTATGAGCTTATGTGAAAAACAAAATAAATCTTATAAACGTAAAAGCAAATTAAAGTTAATTCGTTCACAATCGTTTTCCATAGAGTTTTGGTTCTAACTTTCAAAAATAGTATTCCCATTCATGCCAGGATTGTACATTTAGACTTTAAAATGAAGACTTTACTTTCATTTTAATTCAATTTATCCAGAAATTCCTACCACAAAGGCAACTAAGATTTGAATTCGTCAAAATTTTTGTAATAGCATTCCATCTTTACAATCGATCAATATAAATTAAAATATTAATTGGACCCGTCTTTTAATTAAACTGTTTACGATATGCAATAACTCCTCAAGTCAACATTTTACTTCAACTATAATTGTTTTACCTGGAATTCTAATTTGGGTAAGGTGACTCATTTTGAACTTTGCATATCGCGTATAAAGCGCATTTTGCATTATACGTAAACAGATGATCTCGTTACTATCAAAAAACAAGTTGATCCCTTAGGGCGGAATTGATAATTTACTCGTTCGAAGGCCTATCATTAAATACATTTTGTGTATGATGATTGCCGGTTATGGTATATTTACCTTCGGACCTTAGTAGAAGAACAAACAATATCTCGGATCGTTAGTAACAAAAATTATCGTCCGTCTTATGGCTATTATGGAGGTTTTTTGTTCCGTAATTATTGGTGCGGTAAAAACGAATGCACAATACGAAATCGAATGGCATTATTTTGATATTTGTAGACAATTTTTGTAAAGGTAAAGCGCAAGTTATGTCTTGAGTAGGTTTCCAAATGAGGGCTCTAGAGCCCTCTACTCACTGGAATGACGATTGAACGAAAACGTCTGTCATAAGACTTTTTGGTGTCTTAAATGATCGGCATTCCTACTCGAAGCTATTGTCTCAGTGTGTGACGCCATTTACGTATCAGTCATGCATGCAGCATGCTGCATTCAGTAACATATAAATATAATATGAATTAATTTTTTAATAATTATTAAGGATTTCTATTTATCTATTAACTAGCGATTCGTATTTACGTATTAATCTGTGCTCATCGCACGAGATGTTGCCGGTTTCAATAATGTATATATTTATAATGATAAAAATTCAATTTGAACAACTAATTCTTAATATTAGAGTATGAACCAAACAAAACAAGGCTTTTATTTAAAATAATTTTGAGAACGTTGGTGTTTATAAACAGTTTCAGGATCAAAAGGGTTACAAACACCTTTCAACGAGGACATAAACGTTTCAAACATCTTTCGCACCTAGAATAATTATTTCAGGCTGTGATTCACATCTTAACAATTTAGTTCCACGGCTCGTTGTCAAATGCAGGTTCAAGTATGTGGGAGACGTTTCCGCATCTTCCACGTTGTTTAATGCGAAACGCATTGTATTTTGAGGGCTATTTTTTAATTTAATCACGCACCAACCAAGTTGCAGTGGCGCTACGAAGTTGTGGAAAAAAAAGTCGCGATAAGTCTAATTGCATTCGTTCAACTAAAAAAGTTTCGTTTTCTGTCAAATCGTATTTACTCAGTGATGAAAAGGGAAAAATGAGTTTAAATTAAAACTTGGACTGATTCATTTTTAGAACAATGCGATAAGTTTACATTTCATACCACAAACTTGATGCACAAGTATTTAATGTTTTTATAAGAATCGGAGTAAGCTTCATTCCAAACTCACTTAAGCAACAAGTATAATTTTTCACCGTAGCCTAATTTTTCTATTGGACTACATCAATCTGTATTGACTTAGTACATTCTGACGTTACAGCATTCTACAAAAACTTGTATTCAAAGAAAAATAGCGCAAATATTGTTTAACGCAAAAACCCATGTCTCTGTAATGAATGGATGTTGAGTAGACTTAATGCAATGATTCCAGTCGAATTGAATCGTTTTTATTCGCTATATAATGAATTGCATTTGCATAATAGACTTTATTAATTTCACATCTTATTAAAAAGTGTACTGAATATAATATTTACTAATCACAGATAAAACTAATACCTCTAAAAAAAATTGTAACTCCAATTCCATGAATTATCTGATTACAGTAAACAAAATTACAATTGGGTTCAACTTAAAGGAACATGTTAAAATAAAATTTTATGCAAAGTTTCTAACAGTACATAATAACGGTGATTATAATGCGAGCTTTTTCATACAACACGTTTACATTATAATAGGTTTAAAGAAAACATTATTAGGGCTTACACTTTAACAAAGAAAATATTCAAATTACTTAAATTAGCTTTTATAACTGAACACTTTGCCGTGCAGATAAATTAAAAAAAAGTAAAACTGAATTGACAAGTGAACAGGCTGCCGCTAAAAAGAGATTTTAAGTTCATAATTGGAATATCGAATGCAAAAATACTTTGCACGTGCGTTCTAATCGTGTATTGAGGTATCAATCTTATTTCCGAAGCAATTGTTGCAACCACGGGTTTCCTGTAATCTGACACATCCAAGTTGTGGGTGGTGTCTGGTTTCTAAGTTAAAAACGGGCAATATTTTAAATAGCCTTTGTATAGTTAAAAATCACGGGTAAGATGTCGTTGCCATAGCAATACGACTTTCTGTCTCAATACCAACAAAACATCTACGTTTTCTTTACATTTGTAATTATTATAATATAAAATCTAGATTCTATATACTCAAGTACGAGTCGGCTTTTAAACATTTTTATCTATATGATCACATAGATTTATTCGTTGTTTTTTCACACAAAGAGCTATGATTTTGACATTCAAATCTTAAAATATCTTTATCTTAACTAACTGACGATTTAAGGCTAACAAAAATTTCGATATAAAATGCCAGGAACATTAAAATAGTTCAAAATTACACTAACATTTACGTGACTCGATCGCAAATATCAAATGTAAGGACCGTTTTCAATGATTTAACAATGTACGCAAGGATACATTGTTAAAAGCAATACAAACACAATTATTGCATTTGACGGAAGTCATTGTAGACAACAAAATGTTATCTTTGTATCAATTGTCCCTCTACTTCCTTTAATAGAGATAAAAAATGTGATATTGTACAAATTTTATACAAAAGAATCGATTTTTTGTCAATACTATGATTGTACGTTCCAAGTACGACACCTGCTCATTCGGAATGAATAATTATGAAATCTGGCAATGCTCTTTTATTTTTTTAATTTGATAAATTACTCTTTTAACTTCAATAACGTTTAACTAAGCAAAATAATCCCGTCTAAAATAAATAATCTATATATAAAATATTTAACACTGGATTGCATTAGATACAAATATTAATATTATGATATTAATTTCGTATGTTTGTTTGGTTTTCGAATACAACTATTAATAGCATAAAGAAAGTCTTTAAAGAGAAGGGAATGTGGTTTTCACACGTACGCCGAGTTTAATAAAGCACTTTTTCAATCGTCCGAAAAGTTTTAAAGTTAAGACACTTGAGTTCTGACGGTTATAGGTTCTATGGTGTTAATTAAGAACAGGTTCCCGTTTTCCCCCAGGCTTATAATATATCATATAATAAGAACTACCTAATACAACTTTTTGGTAGCAATGGCTTCTGAGGTATCACTCTACATCGATCGACCCTGCCCTATTCTATAAATGGATAGTTGTGTGCAACATTGAGTATAAGGCATCTTTGTAAGAAATTTAATTTGACAGTGCAAATCACGGTGGTCATCACTTCATGTTGGACACGAAATTCGTAAAACAAACATCCGATTCTACATACGGGCAAGATCGGGAGATTGTGACACATCCATCACGCTAGATGTCAAAACTAATACGAATCTACTCCCGTGAGAGTTTTCCAATCGAGATCGTAATTATTCGATTCAAACGTCACTCGATTAAAATTGGCAGACGATAGGGGACGTATATTAAATAAACATTGAATGATAGTATCTGTTAATCAGTTGTTTGGGTATCATTAACGATGTGAAAGGGTGAAATCTATTATAATAAGATTATTATATATTTAACGGAACTAGCTGTTTAATACATATTAAATCGTGATTAAATTGGTATTATAATTTGCATTATTTATTATTGCATCCGTACATATGTCTCTTTGTTATTTCATAATTCATAAATTTGAGTAACCAACGATTTTAGCGTGACATGACCATTATGAATTGTTAGAGTAAAAAACCAAGTCTGATAGATAAATAGTCTGATTTATTTACATAAAATACTGCGATTAATATATACGATTTACACAGTATTTCTCTCATTTTTAGCCGTAAACATTTATTTAAGCAGCCATATTATTTAAAGTTTCAATACTGCTTTATTTAGTTCCAGATAATTATAATCACAACATTAATAGACAATTAGTATTTTGATTAACTTAACTCAAATATTGATTTAAGTGAATAATAGTGTTATACGCGAACAAAGTACAACAAACAGTACAGAACAATAGAACATCGTGAGTATCTTGTAAATGTAACTTGATTAATGTCACGTGAGAAATTCTAATAAGTATAAATTTTTGGAAAATACAAATTTGTTATGGGGCCGCCCCAATTTTTTTTGTCCTAAAAATTTTTTTTTTGGGGGGAAAAAAAAAAAAAAAAACCCCCCCCCCACCCCCCGGGGGGCGCCCCCCCCGGGGGGGGGGGGGACAACCCCCCCCCGGGGGGGGGGGGGCCCCCCCCCCCCTAAAAAAAAAATTTTTTTTTGGGGGGGGGGGGGGGAAAAAAAAAAAAGGGGGGAAAAACCCCCCCCCTTGGGGGGGGGTTTTTTTTTTTGGGGCCCCCGGGGTTTTTTTTTTTTTTTTTTTTTTTTTTTTTTTTTTTTTTCAGTTCATACTAATTTTTATTATTCAACCATAAATTTCCACCTCCTAACTTTTTTATGTTGTTCAACCATAATATTAACTACAAATAATTTTTCCTCTTTCGCTATTTTAATATCACATTACTGGCACGTCCCATTTTTTACTTTCTTCCAAAACCCCCCCATTTTTTTTTTTAAAAAACCCTTTTTTTTTTTTTTTTTTTTTTTTTTTTTTTTTTTTTTTTTTTTTTTTTTTTTTTTTTTTTTTTTTTTTTTTTTTTTTTTTTTTTTTTTTTTTTTTTTTTTTTTTTTCTCCCCCCCTTTTTTTTTTTTTTTTTTTTTTTTTTTTTTTTTTTTTTTTTGCTATTTACATTCCAATAAATCTAATAAGTGAAAAATTTTAGCGAAAATACAATTTCAATGAGACATCACATATTGTCTTATACCATACAAGGTGTGAAATAATTCTGCCTAAAGTGGAAATTTTAAAAACACTTCTTGTTAGAAATGTTTGTATTCTTTAGCAACACCAAATAGATTCTAATTATAATTGGGGTAGGTAAACAATAAAACAAGCGACTACGTAAAATGAACGTTAACGACATCTAGGTGTCCGTCAGGTTTAAGTCCTAGATCTTCAACAAATATGTTAGTTTTTACCATACTAATACTCTAGCATATATAAGTATAACGAATAACTCTTATTTCCACAACATTTTTTTTATTCTCCGCTTTTATTGAAAAAAACTCTCATATCCCTTCCCGCTAAAAATAGTTTTTTCTAATACCATCGTGTGGTGTCAAAGAATTATAACACTACATAAATTAATAATTATACCAAATATCCCTGGCTTCTCAGCTTGGAATTATCTGTGTTTAGGAAGCCATTTCTTCTCTTGGTACACTGACATCATGACAGACAGTTATTGAAAACGAATCAAATAAAAAAGCAGTACACTTTCTCGAATTTAGATTTATCTATTAAATTAGATCCCTATGTCTAAGGAGCAAGAGTACTTTCATTGAAATAAAGGCGGTTCGAATTTAAAGTTAACTGTTCTAAAATCCAAATTGCAAATAAGAAAAAGAACGATTTGGTTAATGGAGATTATCTTAACCTTTACCATACAACAAACTGTCCCTTTGTGAATAAAAAAATATGTGTACCATAGCTTAGATATAAAAGTCCTCGTTCAATGAAATATGGTTTGTCAAAAATAAAGTTTTTAACCGAACCAATTTTAAAAACTAAATTGGTTATCTCCCTGTTTTATCTTTACGTCGAATTGTTTTACGTAGTGATGAAAAGAGACATTTGAGTAAAGTAAAAACGATTTGAAAAATGGTTTTTAAGAAACGAGGTATCAATGGTACATTTAAACAAATACTTTAGTTACATGTATTTCTGAGCTCTATGCTCCATTTAAAAAAAATTTGCGTCAAAACAGCAGGTGATACCAATTTCAAGTGGGTAACAATTGATCTAATATAGGAATTTCTCGTTTCACAATAACTGTATGAATTTCCTCCTAAGTGTCTGATTATTATAAAATTAAATCTAAATATATAATATCGGGAGATATTACACATATTGTTGGTTAGCCCCAAGGCACGCTATTAATAGCTTCTATTATTAGAAACTCTCACAACTGAAAAACATATAATCAGATATACTGTTTTATACACACGTACATAACAAGCAGTCTCCAGCTAACAAACAAGCTCATTACACGGTAACAATGAAAATCATCTCTATTTTCTTTGTTTGAAAAGGAATCTCGCTCAGGATGTTCCAAAATATAGATCACAAATAAGTCCCAAAGAAGAATCCAAAGGTTTGATAAGCTCTTGGCTTCTATGTAACGATTGCTGATGCTACGGCTGATATAATTAATCCAGTTAGAATATTTAAATGTTCAATTAAATGTATTATGTACCGTCATATAAATATGGACTCTGAGGTGTAGTAATATGGTAATAAAAGACTTTTAGAGTATAAAAACGTCAGTATAATTTTATTATGTTTCAAGATACTTTTGTACATTTTATACAAAACAATAATTTCATTAAAGACTAATAATTACAATCGAAACATTACATTTATTTTCAAATTTATAATTATTAAATCTAATATCACGATTTAGCTTAGATAATATTAAAATAAGCGACCATCAATATAAACAATAACATTGCAAAAATTATATACATTAATTCAGGAGACTTAATTGAAGCCTAAAAGCCTTGATTTATATGAGCTTTGAGCAGAAATACTTTGTATAGCTCCTTACTTAGAAAAGTACGTTTAGACACCTCTCTGCCTAACTTGACTCCTACCCACATTAAGATGCTTGACGATAAGTAAGGAGGTCATTAAATTGATTTCATATGATTAACACAATAACACTATTGCAAAAATGATTAAGGATCAGTTTGTTTAAAATAATTTCTGCTCAAAGTTATTGGAACTAAAATACACATTGCGTTATGAACTAAATACTATACACACACATTTATGTCATTTGAAAATTCAAAAATTAAAGCCCTTACAAACAATTTACATTAAAAATAGTATATAGAAAAAATACGATGATAAATACAATCAATTATTGGCCAGAAAACAGTTTAATAACAATTAAATACAAACATACTGTGGTATTTATTGCAAATATATTATCATTTTTCAGTAAGATATTTACCAGGAAAATAAATCATCAAAAGATTTTAGTAGAATTAACTGATGAAACTGTTAAATAATTATTCTATTATTTTGATAACACAATGGATGAAGCAAATACAAAATGTATCATTTCAATCAGTTGATTTTTAATTCAAACTTATACATAAACAATTTGGTTTTATTTCATACGAAGGTTAACATCAGATGCAAATGCATAGTTGTTATTTCCTACTGCACGGTATACAATAATGTTATATTCTTTTCGACTAGACTTCATAATTGCTTGATGGAGAATCGTGTAATGCTTAGGGATTACAGAAAAGTAATAAAATAATTCTTATCAGATTTATTACATCAATATGTATTTTGTACAAAGTATGTCTTACAATAATTTCACTGCACTCATTACGATTACGTATAGTAAATTGACGAAAGTGTATTTGAAGCGGTCTATATACAATTATGTGAGGATATATGGAAATGTGCGTAATTTAAGAATACAATAAGTCAAACGAAGTAAGTGCGGCCTTTTGCCGAGTTGCCAGCAATTGAGCGGGGTATGGTGGGGGAAATATCCTCCACTCTTGAATAGACATGACCGCTACTAGGGGATTTCCGGAGGTCATAATTAAACCGAGAACACGTCCTATCGATAGACATGTAACTATTGTTCGAATTGTTCCCTTCCCCGTACATGTCAGATGGAGAACTTTCATTATGTGAAGACTCCTCCTCATGTCTCTTAGAGAATTGTAAAGAATTCGTGAAATTCTGCTTTGAGCAACTATCGTTTGAGACGGGCATTGTCGTGTATCTCAGCGTTGGGGTCTTCCTTAATGACTTCTTAAAAACGCTTTTCTCAGAGCCTTTGACTGTTATGATAGTGTCAGTTGAATTGAGTAAAGCCACGAATTTGTCCCAAAATCGTGGATCACTCCAAGAGATATTCTTAAATTTATCCAATACAAAACCTAGTTCATCGTTGATTTGATTATTATCAACTATTTTTATGAATATAATTTTGTTTATTTCGCTTCGGTTTAGCGATTTTAAGTAACTATAGAACATATTTTTGAAATGTATATCACATAGATCGTTGCAAATGAAATGCGTTGTTAAAACAATAAGAAGGCGTTTGGATAATTTTGAGCATTTTGAAAAGCTATCTAAGGTCAAAATGTTTAACGTGGACTCATTCATTAATAGTTTTTTGGCTGACATCTTTCTGAATTCTATTTCTGCCATAATGTTGTTATGTACAAAACTAGTATCTTTGGTATTACATATCACATAATATTCATACATATGGGAGTTACCTTCTAATATATGTTCGACATTAGGGCATGTGTGCTCCTTGAAAAGTGGAACGCCATAATTAGTGTAGAGCCAATCACTAACGTTGTATCTAAATGCGTAAAAGATTGCGCCAATTAATGATATTAACACAATTACTATTATTATTCCACTGGCAATGGCAAAATATGTATCAGGGAGAAATATGGACTTTGAGACGATTTCATCCTTTAAAATATTAGGGTCACTCAATGAACCCATGTATTCCTTACAGTGGCTGAGAACCGAGGCAATTGTTATCTTTGTGGGCTGGCCAGCGCTGTCGGTGCATAGCATTTTTTCGGGATCTCCTGGGTCCTTTCGGAGCCATGAGTCCAATTCAGCGATACTTTTGCAATCACATGAATAACGGTTACCTTCGATAGAAACATGTGCAATTCCTTTAGACGACGACGCTAATAACTTCCAAGGGAAAAAGTTTATCAATTTATTGTCATCAATTTTAAGTACCGAGAGAGATTTTAATGAAGAAAATGTATTACTAGCAACATGCTCGATGGCATTGTGGTCCAAATATAGCTCATTTAAATCATTTAAATGTACAAACTCGTCTCCTTTTAGCTCTACTAATTTGTTATTCTCTAAATGCAAAACTCTTAAAGAATCTATACCTTTGAATGTTTGATTATTTACTTCTTTTAATTCTGTATTATTTAAATACAAAACTTGAAGTTTCTTTTTCCCGATAAAAGCGTGGTTTCTTAGATTGTGTATATTATTACCGTCAAGATATATTTCCGTGGCGTCCATTGGTATTCTGTCCGGTACTTGAGTGTACCCAGCATTGGAGCAATCAACTACGTTAGCATTCCATGTGATGTCGTGATAGCATTTACAGTTATTTGGACAAATCATCTCACAATCACACGCTACAAAGTCACAACAATGGCATAAGGCGAAACAATGACTTTCATACGGACAGAGAAAGTCCGATGGTGACATATCAATAATCACCTTTTTTTCTTTTGCTCGCGAATGTACCAATGAACAAAAGGCTTTATCAAGATCCAACACACGTGGGTATTGTCGATTGTGACTCAAATAATTGATGCGCTGAATCCATTCCATTGAACAGTCACAAACAAATGGGTTTCCACTTATAAAGAACTCGGGCAAGTCACTATCTTCATCTATTTGATCTAACCTGAAAGCGTTCATGTCGAATTGTACAAGTTTGTTGTTATTTAATGTCACTGTAGACAGTTTTTGTAGCTTTGAAAAGGAACCTATTTCAATGTGATGTATATTGTTATCATTCAGATAAAGCTTTTCCACGGTTTTTGGTATTGATGTAGCTGTTATTTGACTTATATTATTGTAACTTAAATCTAACAATTTTATATTCGTATTAGAAAACATGTCATTGTTAACAAAATCACTTATTGTGTTCATATGTAGGTCTAACCATTCAAGACTGCTAGGAAAAGTTGAAAACTCAAAAGAAGATATTTTATTCGCTGAAATATTAAGCCAAACTAAGCTATTTAATGTATTAAAAATTCCATCTATCTCGGAAATGTCGTTGCCGTCCATGCGCAATAATTTTAAGTTGACGTTATTACGAAAACAGCCTTGAGCCACGTACTTGATTTTGTTTGAGGCTAAATTAAGTACCTGTAGCTGCGGCAAATGTTCAAAAGTATTTTCATTAAGACTCGTCACTTTATTATCAACGAGTCGTAAGCCAAAAAGTTCTGTCAGCCCGTGAAAGTTCTCCCGGCTCAAATGTGTTATATTGTTATTGCCAATATCTAAAGACCTCAAAGACCGAAGTTTACGAATCGAAGTTGGAATTGATGATAACATATTATCGTTTAAGCCCAAATCTTCTATTGTTGTTATATTATCAAACGCATTCTCGTCAATATGTCTTATTTTGTTATTGTCTAAAAATATTTCATGTAATACGTGTAAATCTGTAAATAAATGTGTGTGTATGTGAACGAGTTTATTATGTGACAATGTGAGGGAGTGCAAATTACGCAGCTCTTCAAAGGCGTGCTCATCGATGGATATTATCTCATTGTGTTCTAAATTCAATTTTTGTAAACTATACAAATCCTGAAACGTATAACGATCTATTCGTGTTAACCTATTATAAGATATATTTAATATAACCATACGTAATAATCCTACAAATATACCCTTACTGATCCACTGACTAGTTAAAGCATTACGAGACAAATCTAATGTTTGGAGCTGATCCATTCCCCCAAACAAACCGGGCTGTAGGGAATTAATTGTATTGTTACTTAAATTGATCTCTTTTAAAAACTTTGTATCTAGAAAAATGTCCAGGGGAATATTTGTTAGAAAGTTATTTGATAAATTAATTAACTCTAAATTAATAAGACCTTGAAATGCTCCACCCTCTATAGAAGATATAGCATTGTTTTGAAGAAACAATTTAGTCAAAGATCTCAGCTTCGACAAGCTATAATCTGGTACGACAATCAAATCATTAAAGGACATATCAAGCGTTTCTAAAACTAAATTACAAATTTTTACACTTAAATTTAATTCACGTAAGGAATCTGAAAAGCCGAGCGTTTTAATGTTTTGAATATGGTTACTGCTAAAATTTAATGTTTTTAAACTATACAACGAACAAAATGTGTCGGGTTTTGTGCACCAAATGTTATTGTCACTTAAATCTAATTCGATTAACTCACTTAAACCAATAAATGCCTGTTCGTGTAACTCCATAGTCATTGCAGACCATTCACTGTTGTGCGTTGTCACGTGTAAGCGCTTCAGGTCCTTGAAATTATCAAAAGCCCGCGCCGGGATGTGTCGAATCTTACACTTATCAACAATAAGGTTTCGGAGCTTTCCGAGATTGGAATTTTTCCCCGACGCCTTCTCCGTATGCGCTGCGAGTGTACTTTCAAAGAAAAGTATTTCACTGCACTGGACGTGTAATGACGTGACATCGTCCAGGTATGTCCGGCTGATGTTTTGTAGCAAATTATCCAGGCTGCTTATAGTTCGAATTTTGCAGAACAAAACCGCATTTTCCGACGTTTCCGTTTGGGAGCTGCGGTAAGCGCACTCGTGTGGCATTTCAGATGCGGTGCTCCTCTCGATGGCATAGTAATACAACAACACATACACTATAATGTGGTTAAAAATTCGACGTTCAAGTTTTTTCACAATAGTTTTTATTATTGGCATTTTATGAAAGTATACGTAATGCGCGGCATCGAGTTCTGCAGTGCCATTTATAATGAGACGTAATGGCTCGCATCATAAATATTCACAGGTTAGCCGTAACATCGCGAGTCGCGTGGCATAAGAGAGGGATCCGCGGTTACGATGGGCGAGTGGCGCGTGTGACGGTTGCCCACCGACTGAACGGTACTACGTAGCTCCGCCCTACGATGCCCGACGCCCCGCGGCTATCCGTTCAGCGTCTGAAGAAAACTTCATCCCATAGGCAATACAGAGGGTGCATACGCTACTGAATTATTCTCGAGCGTTAATATCGAGCGCATATCATAAACATAATGAGATAAACTTTCGATGAATTAAAAAGTTTCCAACCGACTTCATAATTTCGAACAAAATTTAATACGCTACGTCATTTTTAAACAAAGTAATAGAAATATACTTTCAGCAGTTTATTTTACGTTTGCGAAGTATCGCAATCAGTTATTTTAATATATTTATGACGTTGTCGGTCGCTCGCATTACACATACATGATTTCGCAAGCGAGGAAATATATCACTATAAGTGTGGTAATGCTTTTTGAGAGACTGTTAAAAAAGGGACTAATATCTTGACATCCGAAGCACCTGTTGTTAAGAAAGTTTGGTAAACTTTTCACTTCACGAGAAAATGAGATAAAAGCCTTACAAAATAGTTTCTAGGCCACCACATGCTCCTGAAGTTAACGTATTCTCTTATGGAGATGAAAATCACTTGCTAACTTTTATTATACAGTTTGTTCTGGAAAGTAGAGTCAGTTGGGTGCTTTTTAAAATTTTATCTTTACCTCACAAGTTAGAACATTTTGTGCATCTTTTATAACATGTAATGTATGAGGATAGTTATTATGCAGTTTTATAAACCAGCAGTGTCCGTAAATCATTATGAAGACCTAGCATAAAACATGGTTCTAATATAATGTGCCTTGGTACGCCTGATAATATTTTTAAATTAATATTTGTCGGCTATGTATTTATAAAAGCACTTGAGAATCTTATTTTGTTAATAATTAAATGTGCTCAACTCTAAATTTTTATTATTATCTTCTAAAATTACCAACTAAATGATAGGAGACATTATATAATTGTGTATATAAAGAGAGATTTAAACCGTTCAGAGAGACTGATTTATTTTGTGAATAATGTCGCGAAATTTGGCCAATTTCTCGTGTACTAGAAAAGTGTACTAGTGCTACGAATTTTGCATTTTTTTTACATTTATACGAAAGTAGTTCTTAGGGAGTCAATAATGTGTTCTTTTATCTTTAAAAAATCTTTTAAAAACTGCATTTTCTTCTTTTTTTAAGCCCTTGATTTGAGCGTTCAATAAATTTAAATTAACTTCGTATTTTGGCTCACATAGTCATTTGATATCTTATAATTATAAAAAAAACATTCAAGTAGTGAGTTTACCTGTTTGATGGTTAAAACAAATCTATATGTTGAATTTATTATATGTTAATTAAAATATCCATATTCTAGTTAATTACTTTTTGTCATAAGTTGATTCTAGTGTAAATATGCTTAAGCCATGATTGTACTCTATATTTTCCAATAATCAAATACATCAATGAGGTGTTAAATGCAATAATGTTATTAAAAGTTTTGTCGGCCATAGACAGTGAATCTATTAACACTTTTCATTAAAGCTCACGTGAGAAATGATACCAATTTTAAAAACAATTTGAACAACCAGGGTCATTGAACTTAATCTAAGAATATGTTAACGGCAGAACGACGTGAATATCCAAGCGATAAAGATCCAAGCTAGCCTGACATTCCTCTCAAGTAAGTACCTATAGGCATGTCTTAGCACACGGCATTCAAATGAGTTTCCGTACAGCACATTTCCATTTTGTCGCAACATCGTGATATATTTCGTTTACAGCTGACATTCTTTAGTTTACCGCAAAATTTTTGAATAAACCATTGCAAATGGGAGGTCAACGACCACTATACATATTTTAAGGCATATTGCTTAAGTCTAGAAATGATCATTTTAATTACAGCTGATGGGTTGTACTAGTTTCTTTCAAATTATAATCCAGTTGATGATTACTATTACCATTACTTAATTGGTTCGAAATCAAAACAAAGAAATAAGAACTGTAAATAATTGTAAATAATTTTATACATCATATGAATTTTAATTATTTAACGAGGTTGTGTAGTTTATAATATTATCATAACTTGTTGGTAACTTAAAAAGCATTTAATTTATCACGTTAATAGTTATATAATTTTATACATGCCTCGACATTTCGCCCGGAGCATCCTCAGGCTGTTGCCACTACGAACAGCGTTCATTCTCAATGAGGTTTTTTTAGCGGAGTATTGCTAGTACATTGGTCTAGAAGAATTGGTCTTAGAATTGTCTACTATGGACTTTCGCAGAGTAGGGATTATACATGTTTTTTTTTTCATTTAATTTATACAGAGTCACAAAACTATAAATAAATTCCATTCCCTTACTTCTCATCAGAATGAAAAATTAAATCGTCTGTCAGAAACGAAGCCAAAATGACAACATAACCCCAGTTGATCTATCGAAGGACAAAGATCTTTGAAAATTAAGTTGTACACAACGACCTTATTGGAGCTCAATAAAGATCAAATTCCCTTATCACCGTTATCCTAAGTGATTTGTTCCAAATGTCAATAGTTAAACAAACACTGTGTAAATTAGTTAGGAGTACACATTAACAATTTGAAAGGAACTAATTCTGTCATTAGTCATTTTCATGTGATAATCTTTGAAAAACACCATTTGTTATGTGAAAGATTGTTTTTAAAGGTGTCTCGTAGTTGTTAATTATGTCTCTAATAACAAAATTAAATTTAGACGAACTAAAACGACTACAGTGTGAATTGAAAGCATATAGCTGCAACGAACGTGCAAGTTCTATGTATTGTATGGAGGCGATTTCATTCAGCCTCAGTTTCTGCCCGTTTACCCCTTAATATATTAAATAATATATTATATATTTTATGTTAATATTATGTTTTGAAGTCCTTGGATATTCCATCACACATCGTGGTTAGGCCTGGGGATATAGGAAGATGTATCATTGAATCCCCCTTTGATAAAAATATGTTCGGTGACTGCATCCGAGAAAGGAATGGCAAAATAACAAATTTAATACTGACTAGATCCTCCGTGATCGTCATCTGTTCCTGCGTGGTGATTTTAATATTATCAGTTTAATGTGGGAATAAATGCAGTAATTCAAATGTATAAGACAATCGCGCGAATATAACCTAAAATGTTAATGTGATAATGAAAACAAACGTGTCAATGCAGTTTAAACAGCTATTGAAGCGATAAAATCAAGTATAATGCGAGATTATCTGTAATGCATCGAAAATTACCAATATTATAATTTTCATGTATCATTATGATATTTTGGCGTTAAAATTTACACGGAATTAATGAGTATTACTTATATTAATAATCAGAGCGTGACTTCGAGGTGTAATTAGAATAAAAGTTTCGCAAAATGAAAAAAAAAACAATGTTTTTCCGGAAATGTTGATATATAGCAAATCTTCTAATATTATTGGAGTGTTGTTTTTAATATTGAAATAACCGTTTTTTACTACATGCATATGAATATATATACGAACACACATAAAGGTTTTTTAAAATTTTTGTCTGTCTGTCTGTCTGTTTGTTCCGGCTAATTCTGGAATGGCTGGACCGATTTTGACGGGACTTTTTTTGTTGGGTAGCTGATGTATAGGAGCACTTAGGTTACTTTTATTAGGGTTCCGCAGTCTACGTAAAGGAACCCTCCGTCATGTCCGTTCATTCGCCCGTTCTCACTCTAGCGTTGAAACGGTTAGTGTTAGAAAGATGGAACTTTGCACGGATATATGTGTATTTACTACGCCAATAAAAAGGTAAATAAATTACGTAATAAAAAACGTATAATACAAAATAAAATAGTGCATCAGAGCAACGCTAAGGCGGTACGAAGTTCGCCGAGTCAGGGAGTCTTTAATATGTATAAAATAATCGTAAACCTCTTTTAATTAGCAAATAGCAACTATACGACACCGATTAAGAATCGGAAACGAGAATCATGGGTGCGACAAGTCAAGACCTCGTGGATCTTGACTTCCAAACCTGGTAATATATTTTTTTTTCTCAAACTTGCTCACACGATTGAGGGAGAAAACTTTGAAGTATGTCCCATTATTACCTATTGGTTAAATGTTCGTATATTTTTCATATAGAAATTGGTCAAACCTCTAAGGTATAGATATACGTATAGGTAAATTTGAACACAGATGGAAAATATATCAAAACCGAATTCAAATCGCTCGCCTCAAGAGCCTTTGATGGTCGGTTAACCGCAATGATTGCCTCCGTCCATTGCCCTTTTAACTATAAGTCACCTGAGCTTTACGGTTCAATTGTTCTTTCACAGGTTTAGCCTTTAAATTAAAAAACCGTGTGAGTTTAATAATAATATACCTACGTATTTATGTACACATTTGATCTAGGATCAACACCATAGTTTTATTTTATTTTGACGACCAGGTTGGAGCACTGTCAAAGTTTATGTGATGAGCAACAATTATCCGTATTCAGAAAAAAAATATGTATGATTATCATTATCAGTTGTGTATACCCAGATACAAGCCGAACGCTTGGCGCATCCGAAAAAAGTGTCCTTAATTATATTAATTATTAAATTTAAATCAGTATACTAGGAGGAAGAAAAGGCTGTGTTGCTATGTATAAAAATAGATAGCCGTATATTATTGTACACTAAAAGAATGATTTATGTATGGGAAATAAATTATGAAATACAAAATTGTATGACGCAATCGCGATTTAACCATATCAGTGGTTTTGATAACTTGAATTTGAAATAAAAATTAATATTTTAACTAGATAGGAGATCCTGAGCCAAACATAAGTGATTTTTGTAAATAATACTTATTCTAATAAACTATAAACATATACATTTACATTATATTGTTATACATAACATTTTTGAAATATCAACCCCTACAGGGCTCAAACAGTGGAAGAAAGTTGTGCCCTATAATTAACACAACGGGTAACGGCAATTGGTGAGAAGCGTATAATTTTCTTAATTCTTCTTAATGTTTTGTGAATCTGCAGCTATTATTTTACCAGATTAGTTTTGCTTTTGGGAAATTTAAAGTTTTACAACATACGATATATATACGAATATTATGGTATGTTCGGTTGTAAAATCTCAAACCGCAGTTGGGGCTATGATAGGACAGCTTTAATATATCAAGCAAATCACACGCTTGGTTTGCTGAGTGGGTCTGAATATCTTTGCGCTTGTCGATTTCAGCATTCGCAAGGCTCTGCATAGAACTGAGATATGACTTGTGAAGCTAAGCTTATAAGTGGTGCTTAACATCATATTTTATTTAATGCAGCAAAAGCTTAATTTTTAAAACAAAAATTTTCATGTCAAAGTGAGTTATTGTACATGAATTGTTAAATATTTATTTGTTTGATATTATTAAGCAAGCCTTATAAATATGCGTATACATACGTATATTGCGAGGGGGACTCGCGTAAGATCGAGTCCCTTAACATTTTTATTCAATTCCGTTTTTTAGTATTAGTTTGTTTGCAGCAATAGAAATATGTGAAGATTTCAACTTACTATAACGAATCATGAGATATAACCTGGTGACTGACAGACTGACGGACAGTGAAGACTCGTTATTCATATATTTACTATCAATAGTGTTTCCGCTTTACTCTTTGGGTCCGGAGTCCGTATACAAAGCATAATATAAGTATGAACAATAATAGACAAAAGTTATTGGTTTTTCATAATAGTGCAATAGCTCTTCGTTTGATTTCCTTAATATCTTAATTCCGATTAAGCTAAGTAATTAAGCCAAGGTGTCTACATAGGATTGTCACAGGGGAATTTTAACCGGGCCACGCTATTACTCGATCACTTTAATTTCCATTAAAGCCTTCACCTCTCGCCATATAAATTACATTAAATGCATGCAATGCAAACAAGTATATATCACTATTCTATCACCTTGCTAGCCCCGAAATAGAACATGAGAATTGGTATTGTCTTTTACTATCGCGAAATTGACATGTTTAAAGATAAGAGATTAAAAAGGGACTTTTATACCATTAATGCCGACTTTATGTGACACGATCATTTTATAAGGACTAGGGAATTACTGCGAAAGCTTTGTTATTCTTTTCATGAGGTAATTAGTATTCTGCTTTGACTATATTATAGGTTCGCCTTGGTTATGTGTTGCTTGTAATTAAATTTTATGTATTGTACAATTCGTTGTTTACACAGACTATTAATCTTAAAACAAGCTTTTAAATAGGATTTCATAAAGTATTGTAATATATGTTAAAAATATTGTCGTTGTAACTATTTGTTAATGATTTATATATAAATTGTTATTTAATTAATTTATCTGGATATATACAAAAGCGTAGGGTGACCACCCCACACCGCGGTTTTACCCTAGGTTGCGGTTCTTTCCTAATTATTTCAGATAAATTAACGAAGTACTTCCAAACCGACAAAATCTAATTGTGTGCGACGTTTGTCTTATTAATGAAACAATTATTTTTTCATTTCGTATGTTCTTGAGTTATATTTCTGTTTTATAAAATTCATAATTTTATTATGGCTTATAAAATGATTTTATAAATTACGTGCTTATTAGACAGTTAATTTGAAAATGAATAGAATTATAAGACAGTTAATTTGTCAAAGAATGCTTATTTTCTTTAATACTATGTACTAATTATAAAGAAATTCGTTGTAAGAAATGGGTCTTAGGTATTTTTTTGGTAGCTTGGCAAGTTGTCTTAATAAGTCTTAATAACTACACTATGAAGCAGAAGATGTCTAAGTTACACTCAGAAATAACTGTTTCCAATTGAAAAATAATTTTTTCTATTGTATGGCCGATTTATTAAAGACTAAAGACTAATATGACATTAATGATAAATGATACAAAGCTGTTCTTTTTTCATGCATACGCTAGAATGGTAAAAAATATGCAAAACAGATAAAGGACTGAATTTTTCCTCTTAAATAGTTAGAAAAAGGCTTTTGTATATAGATGGTTGAGTTACTTCTAGTAACCTTTAAGTTAATCCGAAATAATTAATTAATCGCCCAACACTCTTATAAACATCATAGTATTTATTTTTTTATAAAATTGTTCGTTCTATGCTGAAATATGGACGTAAAATGTCTTTGCCATTTACTTCCCCATTTTTTGTTTACCATTTTACTTTGAGTTTACGATTTCAACGGGATTTTAAATGCGAATGAAACCACTTCAATCACACCGTCTTCGGCAATTAATATAATAAAGATAAAAAAATTTATGAAATACGATTTTTTTTCATTAAATTTGAACTCCAGCTTTGAGTTAGGTCAAACCGGAATAAAACTAATTTACGACTCCAGTCGCACCGGAACTTCTGAAATCCGACGAAAAGCAAAATAGGGCGTCATTTGGGAATTTTCTAATTACGTTTGTTGAACAAAGACACCTCGTTTGTTGAGCATGTGACATTCGAGCGAAAAAGGTCGTGCGGAGAAATTGGAAATGCCTAGTCTAGGAGCCTTCGATAGGATTTCGATATAGTGTTTGTATCTATCAATCTAAGGTGAACTTCCATCCGAATCGTTTCGGTGTTCGTTCCAAAACGGACCGTTCTTTTAATTTTCATTTAGAACCTACCGAGGTATCTAGGATGAATTGCCTTCACAAATCATTTAATTAATTATAAAAGATAATGACTAATCCAAATCTACTTAGACAAAATAAGGTGATTCCAAGATTTAACGTACATAAGTTGAAGTATAAATGTCGTCTATATATAATATATAACTTATTTTCATGAATTGATATTTAAAATACTGGGAAATATAATTACTATAGTACTTTTTTTTATAAACATTCATGTGGAATTTTTTGTGTGGTTTTGTGTATGTATAGAAACAATTGAGGTAAATTAATTATGATTAAAATAATATCTCTGATCACGAAAATACGGCTTTGCAAGCAACGCGTCCACTTTACAATTTTCCTATAAGCGAATTTAATTTCGATTGTGCGAAATTACTCGGCCCTGTTCGACCGGATATCGTTTTGGATCCGAAATTACTTTGTTACAATGTTAAACAGATCACTTGATACTATGTTGTGGTGTAATAAGAATACTTTGATTAAGTTTTGAATGTTTCCGCCATAACCAATTTGGCGTTGTGTTCTGATAATTGAAACTGCACTTTAAAATTATGCACACGAAACTTGGAAGCTAAATAATATTCAAACTTTTTAAAGTTTTATGTTTAGAAATGTCTTGAAATATAATGGCTCAAATGACGATAGTTTTATCTACACAAATCATAAATTTACGCGAAATATATATTAATTGTTTGATGGTATCTTATGATATAATATATAGTCATCTTATGATACCAATATAACTTATAAATATCCATATAAGCATATAAAAAGCACTTCAAAATCGTCACTCTTAAATTATTGATTATATTTTGACAGGCAGAAGAATGCACTAAATATAAATATTAATCTAGAGTTATTATACAATATTATTGTATTTTACATAATACAGACATCGTACACTTTACGATACGCCGTGTTTTTTGCTATGACTGGTACTTCAGGTTTAAGGTTTCTTTTGAGAAAGGAATATATTTTATATAAAATAGGTGGCAAACGGGTAGGCTTCTCGCCTGATCTTAAGTAACAAAGCGCAAGCGCGTTGCCGGCCTTTCAGGTGAAGCCCCAAGTATGTGAAGAACCAAAAAAAAATATGTTTTTTAGCATTTATAGTCACTTGTATAGTTTACTATATATAAGACTTGAAACAGCCATGAGTGTTCAGGTTCAAGTTATATGGAAACTCTCTACTCCATTACAATTGTCTCCAACCCAATTTAAGTTGAACATCTGCGTAATTTTATTGCGAAATAATTATCCAAAGTTATGCACCCTCTAAACTGCATTAAATTTAGGCAAATATAGTCACACGGGGCCATGTGGATAATCTAAAAAAGATAATTTAAAATTCTAACTAAGCCTATTGCACTTTTTAATAAATTATTAGCCTCGGATAAGATTTTATATGAAGGTTTTTTAAACACATTAATCAGAGGAAAAAGGATTATTTTTAGATAAGTTAATTTGTTATTATTCCATTTTATGAACGTTTATTGTGTAAGCAATGAAAGCCTACAAAATTATGTTGTTCATTCAAATGATTCAATATCATAGAAATATTTTAAACTTTTTTAAGTTTTGGTTCCCACACTCCTTCAAAACGTCTTAACCGATTCTCATTAAACTTTGTGCACATATTGGGGAGGTTTGAGAATCGGACAACATCTATTTTTCATCCCCCTAAATGTTAAGGGTGGTCCACCCCAATTTTTTTAAATTTTTTTTGGACAGAATTTCTTATGTTTTATTTTTTTATGATACAACATACATAAATACGTACAATCCTAAATTTTTACCCCTATACGATCAACCCCAATTTCTTATTTATTAATTGAAAATTGAAATCACATGTATGGCAAAACAACGTTTGGTGGGTCAGCTAGTAATTTTATATAAACCTAGTTTCTTATATATTTGTATGTTTTGTTAAAGGAAAATTATAAGTTAAACGACATTACACATTTCACAATTATCCCATGAAGGAGTGAATTAATTTTAGGTATAAAAAACATCTATCTCAATTTAATAAAATAAAAATTGCATAGAATATGTTAGAAACACGCAATATAAAAACTCGAGTGAGTAAAAAATGGAGTTCAATCATTTCAGAAAAAGGTTATTAAAATAATAAGCGGTGGCAATTGCATTGGATTTTTCGTCTTTCCACCATCAACCAAAACACTTCGGCACGCGTCACTGATGTACTCAATAGAACAATTACTAATAGGGTTGAATGATATAGATTATACTTAAAACAAACTAAAAGCTTTTTTTAATACAAGGTATTAACCGTGTTTTCATTCGATTATTTTTCGAGATCTATTTCGATTCGAGACTCATGGACATCTTCAAGACCAGAATTATAAGACTGGGATACGGGAAATCGCCTCCTCCTTTACTGAAATATCAACCATCGTTCCCTATTTGTCGCAAAACAATGGTGGATCCTTTTTCTAAATGCAACAGAACTTATGATTCAGGCGTTGAATATTCTGCGTTGAAAGGTCTGCAATACCTGCGAACGATGCATCGTGTATTGACTGCAATTGTCCACTGTTTTGTGCCTTGGCCCCAAAGGCTAGCTTCTAGATCTATTTAAAATTTTAAACTATTAAAGTTCCTTATTTGCAAAGACGAGACTTTATTACAAATAACAATTACATATTTTCTAAAAAATAAAATCACATCTCTTGTGACTAAAGCCTTATTTTATCATCATATCAATATTATTTTCAATCTGTATTTCGAATAATATGATAATTATTTGTTGTAATAAGCAAACCCTTACTTTGCGTTCAAAAATAATTTTTGAATATGTAAGTATTATTTTATGGCAACCCTGATTGTACGAATATCTAAGAATCTCTATCCTCAGTTCACACGAGTGCTAAATTGTATCCGACCTATTACATTCCTTTTAGGCAAATTAACAAGCTGGAATTGTTCAAATTCAATCCAACCAAATCTGTATGTAAATGTATTGTAATTGCTGAGCCGATATTCGTATTACGATTTCTATGTTGATTAGTCTTGTTACTACTGAATTTATGTCCGTAGTAGCTTGTTTCTCTAGTATAATGGTGTTTGTATGGAGCTCTGTATACCCATTGCTTATACTAATAGTGATTGGTTTATTTTGCAAATCTATTCATGGAACTTATATGTATCCGGTTAATAACAGTCAGACAGTTTCAAATATGCATTGACGATTAGAGAGTGCATGTATCGTTATATAGTCTTTCATGTGCTAATTGTGATTAATAGTATAATTTGTAATAATTTATAACTTAAATTAATCCTTACGACATTCAATAATAGCAAATGTTTAAGTTTGTTTTAACGAAACTTTTTCTAAAACCCCCAGGATTATGGGGGTTATGAACGATAGTAGTGATAGTAATTGATTCATTTTGTAGTCTCGATATAATTTTTATTTGAGTTGATTATTAAGCACCGATTCATCTGCAGTTAACAGCAACCACATTAAACTTAAGCGCATCGAGGAAATTGCATAGTGGTATAAACGGGTCGACTGACACTTTCCTGTAAATTGGAACCCTTGCGTAATTTCGCACCCCACGCAATGTCACTAATTGTACCAAAATACACTTAAATTTTCTTTGTCTAGTAATTTTAGCCTCAGATGGGGTCACCGGACCACCCCATCACAATTAATGTTCGTCACAAATACGACTTCACCAATTAACGAAATTCTCTAAATTTCTATGAAGGGTTTAAAATTGATGTTTACTTTAAACAATAGGCATCTACGAAATAATATGTTTAAACTATTTCACTTGATTCTAGAAACCCTACACAGGTACTTTTGATTTTCATGTCTTATGAATTGGGAGGAGGTAATTCAGACCAGCATTCTTGCTAAGTCTGTAACCTTAAAAATTATATTTAACCCTGTAAACGGAGGTGCTCATATATGCGTGTTAGCAAGAAAGAATAATTTAAAATAATATTTTTAATGTGCGCATCATTAAAATATTCCATTCCAAATAAAATGCACGACGAGTTTAGAAAAACACATTGATTAAAACGGAGAACGTGTAGTCGGAATTATAAGAGCCTGTACAATATGTCCTCAGGCGACGCGTCCACTTTTTTGATCATTAGTAAGCTTCTGATAGGGTGACATAGCTACCACGTAGTTCCCAACTCTTATCGCCGATATTTATCTTAATTACAAAGTTAAAAACGCAATTTAGATTCTAAACGGTGTGCTACCAACGCCTTGTGATGCCTCCGGTGTTAAATACCGAATTGTATACCTTTTGGTGTCTATCGATAATGGAACAATGGAATAACATTATGGTATTCCATTGTTTTTTGCAAAAACCCGATATTAACACGGTGTAGGAATTTGGCGGTGCATAAAATTTCTTTTTACTATTCCATATTCATCTGGTGTTTGTAATAATATTGTCTGGCGCGTTTTTAGTTTCATAATTTGGAACGAATTCGTTATATTTATGTATTCATGAGACGGCTCTTTTTGTGAAAGAATATCATTAATTCAATTGGATTAATTGTTAATACAAGGAAATGCTGAAATTTATAAATAAAATACCTTATTATATTATTGTACATTTTAATATTTATCTTTGTAGCTCTCGTTTTCGTACAGTTTAGCTGTAACAAAGTGCAACATTTATTATGAGAATATTCAATACATGTACACCTACATTATTTTTCATTCTCTATTTACCAATAACTCTTAGGTATGAATTTTACCCGCAATTTTCTTAATTGCTGGCAAAATCGAATAGACATTTATACATTTTGTACTAAGAGAAACTCCCTCTAAGTAATCTCACAATTTCATTTCATACCTGACGAAAATACATTGATCGTATTATAAAATATTATGTGTATACAAAATAAAACATATTGAGGGTACACTTGCAGTTTACTTTAATATTTATCATTAATTTTCTCTTTGTTGGTCAAAACATACATGTTCACAATATCCCAATGCTTTAATGTTAAACCCTATGAAAAATATTCAGTTATTAAACTTCGCAAGTAATTTTGTTAAAAATGGAATGTGTATGCAGCCATATAGCCATTTGTCTTAGCAAACGAACCGATTTGTGCGTCGACTGGGTAACGGATGTTCAGAGGCACGTGTCCGAACTGACTTATTGGCAACTCCACTGACGGAGTATTGGATTCTATTACTGAATTGATTCTGAAAAGTGATTCATTGTTTACCGAAGCCGATTTAAGCGTGGGATTAAGTTTCAAAGTCCGCAAATAGATTCTACCGCTCACATAATAATGTAAATGCTATAAGTAAAAAAGTAATTTGTTACAAATGGAAATTGGTTGGCAACACACCTGTAGGGCTTTGCGTTTCATTGCTCCATATCTTTACAAAAAAATTGGGCAAGGGTGAGCTGGACCCGCGCACAAAGGTGTACCATTATTTAAGGAAAGAGTCGTATTTGTTGTATCGGATCGAGTCACCTTAAATATATATTTTTTCCTTTTTTATTTATTTTATTTTATATTTATGGTATTCTTACAGCTTATCTTATTAAACATTCGTATTTTTATTTTAGTATTTGTTGTTATAAAGCAATAATACAAATTACTTTACGCTGTGACGTTTTGTACTTTACTGTACTTGGGAGATCTCACCAAAATACAAATTTCAACCCCTCAACCTCTACCAAATCTCAACCTTCGAATAATTTCACGGCTTATGAGATCACAGCCACGTGACAGATAAATAAACAGGTATGTATTTGCCATCAAAATAACAATTCGTTATTTTTGTATAATATTGTCTTGTTATTATTATAAAAGATATTATAAAAAAATACTTTTTTATTTTTTTAACTTTAAATTTTTTGCGAAATTCCATTACACAAACATGTTTGTATATCATCAAATTGTATGTAAATTTCGGCCATCAGCAACGGCATTTTACATTTCAAACAACGTATCTACAAATCTAGGTATGAAAGATGATGTTCATGGATAGCATGCGTTATTCGTCGATATTATAGATCTGCGAGTAATGCAACCGAACCGTGGTTTGACTGACTGCTTGAGCGCATTCTGAATTATTCAAAGATACATCTAAAACTTTGTCAGGTTCGCCCCTTCGCTTTGTGTTGCTCCTTTATAAAATTTTCTGCTAATATTACCGTTATTTTCTTTAATATTGTATACGCCTTCAGGTCCGAGATCTGATGATTTTCGCATCTGAAATGTACGACGTGAAAATAGAATTCACCTATAAGCATCTATAAAACCAACTCCAGTCTCGGCAACTTTAATAAAATTTGTCATAAATCTAATATAGCATAATTAATAATCTGTATAATTAAGTCATTAAGCGAACAGCGACATTACTTATTAAAATATCTCATTAATTGACCAGATTCCCGTTGCGTTCAGAATATACTTAGATGAAAGAAAACCATTTCATTAACGTAAAAGGAATAAATAGCGAAGGTAAGTGAGCCTTCACTGAAAATAAAAGCAGAAAATTCACTTTGCTGAATCTGTTTTCTATAAAAATTTATTTGAGAAAATAAGTTCGCTTTACTCGATCTTAATGAAAATAAAAACAAAATATGGGTAATGAACGGTCAACCTGAATGGAATATAGATTATCTAGTTGGATATTTTTTCTTATTATATATTAAACTACTAAAGCACACTTAATACGATACGTAAACGGGTAGTATGAATGTTCTTAACTGAAACTGATATCCGCTAGGGTTATACGGTTATACGTTTGTAAGAAATTCTTACAAAACTTTATTTTTACCGCCGCGAACGCCTTATATGTTTGGTTTAAGTGTCTGTCTCAATCACGTTTGTATATACAAATATACTTATGAAATCATATTTATATTACTATAAGATAACAGATGTATTTTACGAAATTGATTATGCCTGATGTCAGTAAGCTGTGTCTGAAATTAAATATTTTTACGATTCACAAGACTAAGGACTCTTTCTTAAAATTTGTATACTAAATAACGTATCTAATTAGTACGAGACTCAGAGAGGACAATTTATTGGTAACTTGACGACCCAGTTGGCACAATATTCACATGATCATAACTGCTGTCTGTGTTGTCTGGGTTATATTTATATAAATATATATTAAACAATATATGTACCAAAGTGTATTTAAGTTATTTAGGTAAGTAATGTTAGCACCCATAATACAAGCTATGAAAAAGTTACCTTGGGGCTAACCGATCGCATGTGAAATATATCCCGATATAAAAATTAGTAAACTCACAATATACACTATATATTGTGTATAAAATACATAATTTAGTTTAATTTTAATACTACGACCATAATAGGGTGGCTGTTTGAACACTGAAATAAATTGAATGAAGATTTGCAGAGCGTTACTGTGTCATATTCTCGTACTAATATGTAATAATAAATATTTATACAGTATTTTTGGCAGAAATCTGAATAGCCGCGGCTTGGCGTTTATTGTAAATTTGTGGCTAGATCAGCCCGGCGAACAATGACAATATTGTTTGAGTGTGTTGCCGATTCAAATTTATGTGTGTAACGGGTTAACGATCGGAGCACTCTGGCGGTTCAACAAAGGGTGCGTAGGAGAAAATATCTTCAGAAGCACTCGTTTGAAGAACGCCTGAGTGTGCCATGTCCTATTCATGTGGGGCCCGGATTTATGCGTTTTACCTTACCTTCAATGTGACCATGCTAATACCGGGTGTCAACCAATCACCGGCTATTGCCATACTGACTGAGGCTTCGTATATAATTAAAAGACTACATATGTCAGAATCAATGAACGATTTTTAATATTTAAAGCAAAATCTCACCATGTACAAAGTGAAAGGACACCTAATTAAAAAAGACTTGACTATATTACACCTTGTAATACAATCTGAATCATGAAACTATATGAATAATTTTATTATTATTTTATAATATTTTTTTTTACAATATACGCATTTCAAGAAAGATAGTTTCATTCCAAGCTGAAGTCGTATGGAACGCACGAATCGTCGTAAAGGCCATTTTTATTGCTTACTGTTAACATAAACTTTATCCAGTTTCATCCCCTAACGTCTTTAAATGCAATCCGAATGCAATGGAAGTAGGAATTATACCAGCATTTACTTTCAACGATGTACTCAAGATATATCCAAGAGAGCGCTAAGTTAAAATGCTGGATTATTTTTATTTAATACCGAGAATTCTCCGATACTTATGACCTGATTCGTGTGATCGTTTTAATGTACGGAAATATTTTTATGCTTCAACTGAAGACTCTTTATAAATTCTTATGAGATGACCTGGTTGCGTTTTTATACAGTGATAATTATATATCATTATTACGTCATAATACGTTTAAAATGATTAAGTTTATAGCGTTATGAATGTGTGGTCTACATTGGTCTACATATATTTATACTGTTACTAGTAACTTTATTTGATTTAGTTGGATTATTTTGTTTCTCCTCATTTTGTGTTTGATTGCAATAAGCCTATCCGTTGCCCTCCTAAATAATTATAAATAATGTATTTTCATTTCTATTAGGAACTAAAAGTCGTATATAAATAACTTAATAAATACGTTATATTCCCTCTTCATATAATGAATAATATTTTATACAAACATGTAGACGTCAAAAAATCCGTGAATTTTTGTTTCAGGTACTTTAACTAAATTCAAATTAAAACAACACATAATTAATGGAGTTACCAATTCAAAAATTATATGGGACAAGGAGTAGATTCATTCTATATAAGATTATCAAACAAATGTTCATCATATTTTCAGCTTTCGGATTCTTGCACTAATATGCAAGAATCATTAACCGTTATCATTTAAATACATAATTCCTTTTATATCATAAAGTATTGTTATCAAAGAAATACTTCTGCCGCTGCATATAAAGGGAACATTTTATGTAAAATTTAAAACATTTTCGAAAAATCGAAATAAATCTCGCCAGGAGTTCCAACAAAGAGAACCAATTAAATTGATTGATTCAATATAAATGGTTGTTAATTAAACCATTGCGTTGGCTACACACGTGTAAGCTATTGAAATACTTGTCATTTTACTTGCACGAATTTTTCACCGATTAATTGAGGCACCGCAATATTTTTATCCAAATATAATTATTACAGAAAATAGTTAACAGAATTGAAGCCAATACAACGTTTTTTATATAAAATTGACGCATCGCGCGTCCTAACATTGTTTTAGATAATAATTAGCATTATTCGAAGAGCCAGTTGGCGCAGTGGGCGCATACCGCACTGCCTAGATAGGGTCTCCTGTTCGAACCCCAATACGGTAAAGGGAAAATGAGCAATTACTGTTATGTTAAGAAAACTTTATTTAAATAACAATTTCGGGACGAGAAAAACTCTTATACAAGTATAAAGGAAATCGTTTTTTTGAGAATCTCATAGTAAAATCGTGAGTGATAGAGACATTGAGAAATTGATTTATAGGTATTGACAATTGACAGATTGAGGATTCGACCTAGAAATGTTATACACAGAACGATACTCGTGTGTAATTAAGAAATACTACAGTAGTAGTATATTTATAGAAATATGATAATAGGATTGTCTTTACATAATAGCAATGTGCGTACATAGAGGAAAGCACGGAACGATATTAAACTGCGTCCGCACGTCTAGAATTTACGCCTGACCGCTTAGAATATGCACATTACAAACATTATAGAGATCTACGTCTTAATATGATCAATTCGTAATTCCTAAAAACAAACCATTACGTAAATATACCTTTATAACGAAACTCACGCTATTTTATGATTTACGTTATTAGAACTACATCTGCCCAAAATCAATACTTCTAATGCGTTGTCCTCTTACACTGGTCCTAATATTTTTATCAAGAAATCATCGTTATACGAGTGTACAACCTATATGAAGAGCGTCAAAGATTTCTAAAAGGTATCATCAAGGCATAATATCTCGGAAAATAAGTGGTTCAAGTTAGATATCGCGCTCTATGAATCTATATATGAGATTGTAGCCGCCGACCACGGCGTCACATTGCCGCCATTTTAGCACCATCGCCGTTCAAATTAAATACATAAAGAAACTGTGTCCACGCGTTACGCTTCATATGCACCGATAACGATGCAATAAATTGCTTTTATTTATATCAGTTATGATTAATTGTATCAATACTTTACTTTTTAACATGCGTGCTCTGCAATTGGTACACTTTTGAGTTAACATGCTAAATTTGATGTTACAAGTTTGTAAGTTTAACTGTAAACTAGAGCAGCGAATCTTATAATTTTTTTAGGCTTGAAAGCAACAATTACTCAAACTAATTCTCAAAGTAACTGAATATAGTTATGAACATAAACAATCGAAATTGAACGGAACTGGCCTTTAAGGTAAAGCCCAATGGCATACTTCTAATTTTGAAGTCGAAATACCTCAGAGAATTATTCTATTTAATAAGAAAAATAATATGATTTTCTTTAAGAAAGAATCAGGGGTTATATTCTTAATGTTTTTATGAAAGTTAGACAATAATAGAAGTCGTTGAACAAGAGACTTACTAAACTGAGGATAAAAAATTTCCCCTGAGATAATATATATTCTTTTAAGTAATCCACGAGGCAAACAGTTTAAAAGTTAGCATTAAACAAGAATCCTATGAAGCTTTAACAAAATGAGCCTCAGAAGACTTTCTACAGTATCAAAGTTAACATTTTCAGAGATAAGTAGTTATATATTTTAATATTGAAGAAATATAATTCAAATGTTAGTACAGTCATTATGCCAAAATTGTATACAAACTCTTTAAAATGTAAAAGCTTTAGGTATCACGAAATTATTATTTTTATTTATTTAGCGAACGAAATTATTTTTATATTTATATAACCGCTGGTTAATTGCACAGAAAATGTCCATGGTAGATCGATATCTTTTCCATTTCGCGGCTTTTCTTCACATACAAGATGATTTGAGTTTCTTTTTCGAAAGTATGCAAATTACCAATAGAGATATCCTAATGAACTCTATGAAATATTTGAAAAAATCCATACCTAACTTTCTGGGGGCAAATTCCCCTCAACGTCAAGCAAAAAGGTAAGCCGTTGCATAGCGCTATTTTATTCGAGGCCTGGTCACGTTCGTTTTCATTTTGTCACGCATCAAGATGCAAAAAATAATAACATTTATATACAAAAAGCGCTGTCATTACGGCAGAACGTTTAGTTCAGTATCAGCTCACAAGTTCAGATTATATTCTATAACTTTTATAGATACCTGTGTATTTTGTGTATAGAACCAAACAAAGAATATCGGCATACTATATATAAATAAATGAAACTACGTCATCGCTGTTTATAAATACATTCAATAAATCCCTTGCATACTTATTTTTCCTAAATTTTCCGTTCCGCTAACTTATAATGTGGGTGTTAAACATTTCGATACTGAATCGAAAAGGGTAGGAACTATTCAGATTTATGCGTCTGGCTTTTAATTCTTCTTTGTTTATTTTCCTTGCGTTTCAATGTTTGTGGTTTGTAATAAAATATTTCGAATCCCTTGATGTTTATGCACGGCTAAGTTCGTGTTTTTATTTGTAAGCGAGAACAAATGGAATTCTGATTTATAAAAACTGTGAATTACAAAATGCGATTGTTATTTTTATCATAATTTGGATACCTTCACTAGTCTAGTGAAATGTTGACAGTAACACCGAAGCGTATGAGGGTTTTATACGTTCCTAGGTTAGGTTAAATAAACAATTTCGTAATAATTTTCATAAAAATACATATCATTAGATGAGAATGATATTTTTGTTGTAGCTTGTAAGACGAAATGTTTGTAAATGACAACATCTAGATATAACAAAAACCTACCTAAATTTGCTTTTCATCTGACAATTGTCATGTTCTAGGCCAGGCGAAGTGTCTTTACGTTATAAGCGAGTCTCGAATTAATATTGAAATACAATTTCATTACAAATAAACTATTGGTAAAACATTCAAATATGCGGGCCTATCTTTATTGACAGCCAATATGTTTAAATAACTATTAAATGCGTATTCCACCCATTTATCTTTGTTAGCACGTCACTGAAATTTATTCAGCGTACAATGAATGCCTGGATTTATACAATTTAGATTGATTTTTTTGTTTGCTTTGCGGTGAGACTGTCAATTTTAGACTGGGTTATTACAACCGAGCATTATTAGCTCCTCTGAAATATTTTTTTAGAAAATATGAGTTAAATGTGGGTAGCCAAATGTTAGTGTTGTGCAAGCCGCTCTAGTGTTAGTGTTGTCAGCCCTTAAAGGAGGACTATGCTCTCTTTTTAAAGAATTGGAGGTCGTATCCGGTTAGGAAGACCTCTACTGGGAGCCGATTCCACAGTTCGCACATACTTTGCTGAACAGAGATGATAACACTTTTCATTTTGTATTTATTTCATTAATATATAATCATTTATTTATAGTTATTGTGGAGAAGTGGATTATTAAAAATTTTCCATCCATCGCATCGTCGACCTCCCATTCTAATGCAAGTATATATTAATATATAAACAATAATATAATTAAAAAAAAAATTTATTAATAAGTTAAAAAATATAAAATAGTGTTAAAAAAATAGAAGCCAGCTGTCAATTACCAGTATTAGGATCTAACTAGTTGATATCAATGTATATAAACTTAATTATTTTGTTAATCAAAACGTTGACTTTTCAAAAAAAAGGAAGAATATGACATAATCATACAGATTGTTGAACTTTAGCGCCAGTCATATACGATATAGACAATTTTCTGGAATAATTATTGTTCACTTTTCTTTACATTTCTCAGTTTGTCCGTCTGTGTAAACTAATTAAGACTTAATTAAGTTCTTAGATGGAGTCGATATAAACGCAATTTTATTTTGTTAAATGATTCGGTTGCATTATATCTGTTACAGAAATACGTAGGCTCGTATTTCAAAATTTCACTCATACTGAAATCTATTTTCAAGCTGATCATATTTATTTTAGAATATCTAAATATTTGACAAGGATATTGTGTCTTGTGAGACTTGCTATACGGGGCTCCATGTGTGATAAATATGTCGAATTCAGTCACAATCGTTCGATATTCTTGTCGATAAAAACGAATGGATTAATTGCTATTTTACACAACACAAATATCACCTTAAAATTCCGAATATGTACAAGTTAAAATATTGTTTAAACTCAAACCATTAAGGCATTCAGAACAGCAGACTAAAGCATTACTCACATGTATCTAAATATTTCACTCCACTAGACTGTGTGTAATCAAGTTAGAAAAGTTTCAGTCTCGTGCGTACCTGTTCTTTGGCAGATACCCAAAACACTGGCCGATTTTAATACACACGACATTTTAGGTGATACGTGTGATCGTAATCCTGATTTTCTAGCTTTAAAAAGAATAGATAGAAAATCCAAAACCTTGTATAGAAATATATGTTCGCTAGTTTGATTGGATAAAGTTAAGAAATGGCGAAATAACAAAACTCCTGACTAGGACTAACCTTGGCTCCTCATCTGCTCCTGAGTGCACTCGGTGATTTTAATATTATTAGTTAAGCGAATATTGGATGTTAATAAGGAATAAAGACGTCGGACATCAATACAGGAGTGATCATTCAATAGAAAAATGAGCCTGGCAAGTCCTCTCCATCATAAAAATACTGCAATGAATATACCTACTTCATTGTTTGTTATCTAAATGGGTATTATTTGTTACAGCAGAACTTTATTTATTGTAAACTCTAATACTTCTAAAGAGGCCTCGCCTTTTAGAGGATGCAGGGAATTTTTTTATTATTTATTTAGTATATTATGTAAAACAAAAAAAAATTCTTCAACACTTATTTCATATATTCACACAAAAATGAAATTATTAAAGTGAGTTGTCGATGTATTTTTTAATATTTCAGTATCTAAATATTAGAACAATTGTGTCAACAGTCAAAATAAAAACTATTCATGATAAAAATATCACTATAAAAGGATCAGCGTCTTTGTGTCTGTTGCATTGGTACTCTTTGTGATATATTATATCTTCTTTATTTATCGATATGCCTTGCGGAATGGTTTTATTGCTGAAAGCAGAATAGGCGTTCATGATACAGAGCAGTCATATTAGTTTTAGTCTGGTATTTAAAGAAATATTTAAGTAGCCGTTGCCTTCGGTTTCTCCGGCATTAATCAAAACCACGTAACGTTTACGTTACGCGAAAAAGGTATCCTATGTTAATTAGCTATGTCTTGCCTTCTCCTACAGTTCTTAGCTACAAATTGTCAGCCAAAACTGTTCAGCCGTTACTAAGACGACTGTCTTATAGTATAATGCTTAACTCTGCATTTCATTATAAAACCAAAATCAAATAAAAATACTGAATACACCCGCACGTTATCTTTATTAAGGATTCGTCACGCCAGTCATATAATCTATTGTTTCATTTGAACTAGTGATGTGTCTACCACAAATAATATTAAGGAATTATCTAATACTTAATAATAATCCAAAATTATTAAGGGTTGGATAATTTAATCTCAAACGTAGATCGTATTTGATGATGATTTTCAAAATACGCATGATCCGGATCGAAATCCGAGTGGAGCCGAAATAAAAATAATAAGAAAAACGTTTAGAATCGTTCGCTAACCACAACCTATTAATAAATACGCTTCTAAATACTTGTTTTTGTATATTACTAAACAGAATCATAATCTTTAACAAAAAACACTGATGTCAAATAAGAGACTAAGATTAATCGATTTCTTCAAAATTAGGGTCGAGTTAGAGAACTTCATTTTGAAATTGGGTACAAATATTCATAAAGTTGAGCACATCACTATTACGATTCAGTGAAAGATATACTATAGTACTAAGTTCGATTTGATTAGACGCCGCCTATCGTCAAAAAGTGGGTTCGGGTCACCGGTCATTTTAAACTTTTTAATTTATGACCCCTTCAATGAAAATTAAATTAGACGCAATGAGGGTTAAAATAAGTGATGAATGTACCGTTGGTATTAAATAATCGTTCATATAGATTTTGTTGAGTAAGATTAAAAGTCGTTTGAAGAAATCACGTAACATATTATAATTTCAAACATACGTATACATTATGGAATTAATTATTTAACATAAAAATAATTATTATATGCCTTTTATTTCTACAATCAATCAATTCGGATAATGGTCGAATACAGCGATGCTGTTTTGTTTTCGCTCGTGATGCACAATACCACGTCATTAATTCATAATGTAGCAATTGTATTTTAAATTTTGTATAAATATCTTTAATATGAAATACATTGAATTTTTTTATTCGTTAGTTTTATTGTCAAAGGCATTTTGCGTTTTTGTATATGACGATGAAAGGATTGAAAGGGAGAACTGAGAACATATAAATTATTCTTAAAGCTGACCCAGTACTATTTGTTGATCACAAATTATAACGCCTGGCAGTTATAAACGAGCAAAATTTAAAGAAGGACCTTATCACAAACAAAACTTATGGAATGTACGATTTAGACAAAAAACTGTAATAGTTTTAATAAAACTAAAAATTTACTTCAATTCCTGCATATTTACTAAGTTAATTTGTCATATGACGTTACAACAGAAGATTTTCTCAGTTGCAAATAAACCAAGCGTAATTTTTCAAAGGCAATATCAATACTCTTATCTTGGGTCGTAAGAATTTTAGTGCAGTCTTCTCCCTAGCACCTAGCTCCCTCGTCTAAGATAAAGGGACTTTTGACACATTATTCATATAGAAGGGTGCCATAATGGGAATGGAACGAATGAAATCTATAGTAAAAAGTTTAGGCTAAGAATTCAGAGGCACAGTAAGCGATCTGTCTCTAATCTCGCTGAGGATTATCCTGGGCCTTACCTAGATTTTTTCCTTTAGCCAAAAAACTTCAGCGAAATTATTGCACGTACCTTCTTAGTACTCATAGACTCACTGACTTTACCCTCTCTAAAAAGATTCGTTATCATTATATGCTACAATAAACTTTTTGCTGTAACTTATCTATTTGTTTTCTTGTTTTGACATGCAATTACTATTCTTATTAGCATTATTTTTATTACTATATTTTGATATTTTTTTTTAAGTATATGTGAAAATAGTAAGTAGTAGTAATTCACGTGAATAAGTGAATAGCAATTCTGAAGTCGAACGTTAACGTTATAAAATTTGTTATAATTTAGTCTGAAATATATACAATGAAACTGATACAGAAATCTGAATCCAAGGCCACACAACACTCATTGTATTCTTCTGTGAGAAAAGATTTCTTTTGTTTAGAATCAATTATAGTGCTCAGTATTTTGTACGATAGGTGGACATATTTTACGTTAAGGTCATGAGAATAAAAGACGCTGATTCAGAGATTCGTTGATGCAAAATTATATGGGTTTCCTACCCCTTAGGGCGAACCCTAAATTGCATTTGATAGACATTCCTACATTCTGTGGTGTTTTCATACCATTACCTGCTCGACAGACACCATAAATATACACTACAATAAATTACTCCATTACTCATTTTGGGACAGAATATTTATATTACTATACAAAAAATGTACATATAAACTCTACGAAAAAAAAAATCTTGTCTACAATTTACGATTGAACTTTATTTAAGGAGTTTTTTCAACTTTTTCATGATGCGACCCCCTGTTATAAAAAATATTTCGCGACCCCCTTTGACCTTCGGTTTTTTATCATGTATGTAGGTGTATGTTGCAGTATTACCATTAACAATATTAATTGTCTTTATTGTTTTTTTTACTAAAGTACCCATTTTTTTCGACCTCTGGCGACCCCCTAAAAGCCTAAGGAAAAACAATGCTTTAAGTTATGTCAAAGTATAAGACATTATGAAAACAAATATTTTCATGTTAACCGTGTAAGCACTTACCTAAAACAGTTAAGTAAGTAAGTAGAAACTTGCCATATTTTAATTCTGTACGAACATTCTAACCCTGAAGCTGAATCTTCTAAAATGTTTTGTTGTTTCTACCACTTCACTAAATTTTTATAATATTTGCGTACAAGACTACGTGAGAATAGTTCGAAATAAAATAGAAGGATAATTATCGTAAAATATTACAACAAAATTGACTCGCAAATATAAATACACTATACACTGACCTCAGTTTTTATCGAAACAAGAATCAACCCTGCATTTATAAAATTCCTCTCCCTTTTATCATTTTAGTAGCAACTATATATAACCATTACTTGATTGCCAGCTTTAAGAATTGTTTTACGACTGCGATAACAGTTTTTGTTTGATGAATTGATGCGCAATAAACACAATAAAAACGCGATAAAAATGATTGTTGGTTATATCTTCTAATTTTCAGGAAAATTTGGTATGGGATGTGCAAAGGGGTGACATGGGTGTGGCTTTTGGCAAGTAACAATTAAGGTAATTAGTTTAACACGTCTAATCTTGTATTTCTAAGTTTCTCTATCAACCGAATCGGTTGTATACATTATTATTATCATACATTGAAAAAATGCAATTTCATTTACATCAAAAAATACTGGATTGGTTACTTTAGGCTAAATCCAAATAATATTCCTATAATAAATAAATGACAGCAATCATTGATTAAATTTGATTTATTTAATCTACATAATATAATAGTTGAATATTTGTAATATATAAGCCATTGTTAATTAAACCAAGAACTAACGAATAACCGCACGTTTTTCCTATTACTAAGAATGTAAATGAGTTTTTCCCTTGATATTATATAGAGTACAAATACTTGTATTATTTTTGTGGGGTAATGTTTGTGGGGTAGGCTCATGTTTTCGCAAAAAAATGCATGGGCGCAATATTTTAATATTAACTGCATTGTGGGGTGCATGGATGCGTTTTTTTGGATTATATCTAAGAAGTGATAAAATAATATGGATAAGAAAATAAAAGAATTGGGCATTATGAAAAATTCTTATTTTTTCGTAAATAAACATACATCAGTCTAGACAAAACGGTACGGCAGAGAGTATAAAAATTTACAGTCAAATCAAATAATTTCAATCAACATAATAATATTTAATGGCGTGTACGCCTATAAATGGTTTTCGCGACGAAATTTGTCTATCTATTAATAAGTTATCTGTGTATGTTGTGTAAACTGCTGGCGTTATATAATAAATAAATAAAAATAACAATACAGTAAATTGGTATTAACGCGAATCTTAAGTAAGTAAGTATGGATGGATGAATATTTGTTACTCTTTCACGTAAAATGTTTATGGATTTTAATGAAATTTTACGATAACATAGCTTATGCATCAAAATATAAATGGGTTACAAATTATATAAATATAATAAGTTTTGTGTAATGCCATGACCATATGCTTTTTTATATTGTTATTTATTATTTAACCAGCTCAAAAGCTAAAAAGTAACAAAAATTCTGATGAAAAACAAAAACAGAACTTAAGACTTTTTATGTATATTATGCGTACCCACCATGCCATAGACCTTCACCTTAATAACAAAACATAAAAAACGTCACAGACGACTACATACCGCGAGGGTAACATAGGTTTGCACTCTTCTATTGGACTAATATTCGGCTTACCCTCTTATTAAAAAACCAAAGCCCATTTGTATGTATTTTATGGCAAGTAAAAGTCCCTGTCAATAGAGCCAGACATCCCAAAAGGTTAATTTTGTTAAAACATTTTCACTACCAATAGTTAAAAGGGGAACTCAAAGAATTGAAAATTCTTTTATGTCCGATAAATGCAGTGTAATAAGGTTTTATTTTTTTGTTCAACTCTTTGAAGTATATCGTGAAATGTATTCCGTTTTACGCAGCTATTTTTTGTTAATATAATTTATCTGATGTAGTCTTGAAGCGCGTAAAGTACTAGTAGACAAGACATTTTGGTTTGTTTGTGTAAACTCATGTTTATCACGAAAAGGAAGTTCAATTGGCATGGCATTTCACTTGGCAATATACAATATAAGAAAGAAAAGATGATTGTGTACAACAACCTGTGTCATGGATCAGTTTAGGATAAGCACAGACGCCACTTATACAGCACTTTTGTTACACATTAATATGATTTTCAATGTAATATGTATATCACACGATGCAGTAAAACTTTTGAATCGTTCCTATATATAAATTTACGTAAGATAAAATCACAATTAGTCTTTATATCATCGCCGTTTATATCCTTTTACGGTCGTTTCCGCCCCCACTTATATTTTTTTAATAATCTCACTATAGCCCCAAGCAAATCAGTGTATTGGTTGTCGATAAAGTAAAAATGTGGCGCTATTGAACGCACGTGTTGCGTTGTTTTCCTATAAACATTGGCCTGGATCGACTTTAATAAAAGGCACGCTTTATTAAAAACAATTTTTATTTCATAAATTAATATTTTTTCGTACGCGATACTTGATAGCTCACGCCAATGGTTTCATAAATGTTCAAATCAATGCTGAGTAGAATTAATTATAATTTTTATTTACACAATATTGCTCTCCATAACTCTGTGCTGGAATGCGACATATTTGTGACAAGTTTAGGTACGCTAGCGGAAGTATATAAACATTTTTTATATCAATAGTGTATGCTTATTATTAACTAAAATGATATATATAGTTATTAATAAGCCATTATTAAATAAATATTAGTTTGCAAATTACGGAGTCCACAATCGTTTAATATTAATAACTTATTTTAACATGTCTCTTAGTCATAAGATTTTAAATTATATAATGCATCAATTGCGAAATTTTTCGACTTTTTTAAACCTGTCTGCGGTAATTTTATCAACAAATAAAAAACCTGCCGAAAAGAGAGCCAAGTTGGGGCTCTAATGTCCTTCTAAAAATGTGATAAAGTTTATTTCAATAAACGTCTTAAATATGAGCCTCGGTTGCCCGCTTTCGCGTTTCGTATAAAGAACCTAATAGGCCAAGGGATACGTAAAAGTTTACAACAAACATTATTTAGATACGTGTCTCCGTAAGTATTCTTGAAGCTTAACTAAAATCTAAGTTTGTTGAGCGAAATTCTTATGTAGCTGTTTTAAAGTACGTGATGTCGTAAACAAACCAATTAAAGTGAGAAATAAGATGAAGAAACCCACGAGAATAGTAAGATGAATGTAATGTAAAATGTATAATGACTAATGTAAATATATCGCAGAATAGAAATTACTGAAATGTGGTATTTAAAAAAAAAGTAATTATAATCAACCAATGTCTATATTTCCCATAAGATATTCAATATAAGTTCTTGTAAATATAATATTTTTAAAACATAAAATAATCCTCTAGCCACTATCACGTGATCAACTGTCACCTTAAAACTCCCCAACGGATATTGACTTTAATTTTCCGTTCTGTTAACGTTTCTATTGATATATACGTCTGCTAACACTGGAAAAGGGCCTCGCTTTTTCAAATAACAAACTGGAGTCGCCATCAATCGTCCCGTCACTCTTTGAAATGAGTCATTTCCACTTCCGTGAAATATTATCTTTGGAAAATACCTATTCGAACTATTTGGACAAGAACAATCTTTCATTCTTATTATTTTTCCATTGTAAATAGCCGAGGGGCGTAAGATTTTGTTTGAGAGCAAACGTGATAGCGCTTCAGGGTGGCTGCTGTTTTTTCAATAGTAAGTAAATGTTAGTGATTGATGGGGATATCTATCAGCCAATCGTAATTTTTTGCTACTATTGTCTGTGTTTGGCTAATGGTTAATTAAAGGATGGTAGTTGCCGGATTCATTATTAAGCATTCATTCCAGATGAGACGAAAGAGAACTTCCCAAGCATAACTATCATATTTGTCCAAAAATCTATTTTGGGCGTATTATAAAAAAAACGTTTTTCCTAGGTAATTATGTGTGAATATGAATCAATAAAATTGGATTATTATTATTATTATTAAAGGGAGACTATTACGGTCGTATTAAATATTAATGCGTGCTATCTAACAATTTATGAACCAACCTTCTTCTAAGGTTGTTAAATGAATCCAATGGTATGCGGTTAAAAACGAACAGAGGGCGCTGATAACAATCGATTATAGTATTAATTACGTCTATTGTCTACGTTCTTTAATAAGGGTTTCTTCTAAGTCGTTGTGTTAAAAATTAATATCTACAACACGGTTATATTTAGACTAGAGAGAGTTAGGAAAGTGTTGCATTTTGATTCTCTTTGGTTTTTTTCGCGGAATATTGCTAATAAATTGATGTAGCGTTCTGTTCAACATTACACTACTCTGTGGTTCAATTCTGACTGCGACGATTCAGGCGGGAAAATGTGATAACTGATAAATATTATTATTTATTTTCAGATCATAATTTTTATTGTTAATAATATGAAAAATAATATTCATTTATTTAAATATACTTTATTGAAACTTAATAAGGGTACTTAAATCTATCACCTTTCAAGCTATAAATATTTTGTGGGTTAAAATAATTTAATAATATTTAAAAAATAATTTAATAAAATTTAATGTTTAAAAAATAATTTTATAAAATTTAATGTTCAAATGCTGGTCCCTATCTGCTTTTCTGCTCCCAAATTAAACGAAGATTACTTCAAATTTCAAAACACACTGTATATAGCAACATTTTTATTCATTTTTGTTTTTTTTTTCTAAAATACTTTAATTTCTTTTGCTAAATATATGTATTAACAAATAATTATATTATTGTCTAATTAACTTATTACAATAAAGCTTAACATACCACTTTACATACAACCACCCAATTATATGTTAATTCAGTAATCCTTATCTTTGTCCGTTATAGCATAATATGTGTCAACAACAGGATAATTAATAAATTTAAATATATCATGTGTTGCTTTTAACCATATCTCCAACAGTTCACATACCTACTTTTAACATTACAATGGTGAATTTTCTGACTCTGGTCTTTATGTATTGTTTTCATACTATAAATGGAAATAGTGAGTGATATGTTTTGTGAAATTACTTGTACTAAATACTTATCTTATTTATACAGTCAAAATAATTATTATGCATCTGTCATGACAGTTTACAACTTTATATCGGCAATTAATAATAAAAAACTATTGTATGCTAAAAGAAGTCATTTAATTGATTTCAAATTGCCCCATTATTTTATTTAAGCATTTATGGCACCATTTATTAGGCACTATAATTTATAAATTGAATAAATATTTCAGCAGCAAAATCCAGTACTGTCTCAACCTTAAGTCTGGAAGATCCACCAAGTCCAAAGCTAGATGTAAGTGAAAATTAATTTACAACTTTAATAATCCAAATATGTAATCAAACATGTGATTTTCCTTATACAATTGACAATGCAGTAGAAATAAATTTTTAATTCTCTTTCAGGAGTCCAAAAACCAAATAATATCTGAATTGAGTAAGACCTTTATTATTTCTTGGCTCTAAAAGTATTTCTTTTTAAAAGTCCGCTGTTTGACTATAATTTATATTAACAATCATTTTAACCATTGTTTTTCCATTATTTTATTCAATGTAAGATTGGTTTTAGTTTCTAAAATTATTATATTTTTAAAAGTGCTTAAAGCAAATATTTACTACAAACTGACATTCAATATATAAACCAGACTGCCTTGACTATGAATATTCAAGTCATATTAATATCATAATTCCAAAAAGTGTTATTTATAAGTGTTAATAACAACATTTAGTTTTATAGATAAAATATTGCTACAATATGGTAAATGGTTTGGAATATAGCACAAAGCTATTGACTTGCGTCATTCATTGATTCATGAGTGCTAATCATGTATTTGATATTCTGGTATTTGTCTTAACTATTATTTTTTTTCTAGGTCAATGCTCCTTACACATAGTGAGTACAATAAATTATTTCTAATTTTCCAATTTTTATTATATCTCTATTGCATTCGTTTGAAATCTTATTTTTATTATATTCACTTGAATACTGACTGGCAGAGCAAAGGCTGACACTTATTTTTTATAATATATTGTATATGTATGAAATTATATAAGATTGAGGTATAAAATGTATGGATTTAGACAGGGCCTGGTTTAAAATGGGAGAAAGTTGATGAGTGCTCCACAGCATACACTGTTATACCGGGTAAGCATTTGCAATGTATCTAATATATTATAATGTAACAAATTGAGTGTGTGCATGTTTGTTATTTATATGCTCAAACGGTTGGAGCAAATTTGATAAAATTTGTGTTCACACCCTCCATTAACACAAAGGTGCTTTTTATGGTCTATTATTTATATTTATTATGTAAATAACCCGGAATCTATCTAACTTGAATATGTAATGTATGTATGTTAATCTACTTATCTCTCTACTCTTATATAAACCTTACAAAAGATATTTTCTTGAGTTGATTTATTATTTTCTGGTTTCTAGCATTATTTTTATTTATCATAATACAGGGTGGGCCAGAAAGAATTGCGAATTTGAAAAAAATTTTATAAAAAAACCAAAAAACTTTTCCCCAATTTTTTTTTTTTTTTTTAAAAAAAAACCCCGGGGGATTTTTTTTTTTTAAAAAAAAATTTGGGGGGGGGGCCCCCCCCCGCCCCCCCCCCCCCCCCCCCCCCCCCCCCTAATTTGTTAAACCCCCCCCCCCCGGGGGGGGGGGGGGGGTTTTTTTTTTTTTTTTTTTTTTTTTTTTTTTTTTTTTTTTTTTTTTTTTTTTTTTTTTTTTTTTTTTTTTTTTTTTTTCCCCCCCCCCCAAACCGGGGGGGGGGGGGGGGGGGGGGGGGGGGGGGGGGGCCCCCCCCCCCCCCCCCGGGCCGCCCCCCCCCCCCCCCCCCCCCCCCCCCCCCCCCCCGGGGGGGGGGGGGGGGGGGGGGGGGGCCCCTTCTCCCCCTTCCCCCCTCCCCCTTTTTTTTTTTTTTTTTTTTTTTGGGGGGGGGGGGTTTTTCTCCCCTTTTTTTTTTTGTTTGGGTTTTGTTTTTGTGTTTTTGTTTTTTTTTTTTTTTTTTTTTTTTTTTGGGTTTTTCCGCTCGCGGGGGGGGGGGCCCCCCCCCCCCCCCCCCCCGGGGGGGGGGGGGGGGGGGTTTTTTTTTTTTTTTTTTTTTTTCCCCCCCCCCCCCCCCCCCTTTTTTTTTTTTTTTTTTTTTTTTTTTTTTTTGGGGGGGGGGGGGGGGGGGGGGTGTGGTTTTTTTCCCCCCCCCCCCCCCCCCCCCCCCCCCTTCTTCTCCCCCCCTCTTTTTTTTTTTTTTTTTTTTTTTTTTTTTTTTTTTTTTTTTTTTTTTTTTTTTTTTTTTTTTTTCTTCTTTTTCCCCCCCCCTCCCCCCCGCGGTGCTGGTCGCTCCCCCGCCCCCCCCCGGCGGCGCCGCGGGGGGGCCCCCGGGTTCTTTCCTTTTTTTTTTTTTTTTTTTTTTTTTTTTTTTTTTTTTTTTTTTCCCCCCCGGGGGGCCCCGGGGGGTTTCTCCGGGGTTTCCCCCCCCCCTCCCCCCCCCCCCCCCCCCCCCCCCCCCCCCCCCCCCCCCCCCCCCCCCCCCCCCCCCCCCCCCCCCCCCCCCCCCCCCCCCCCCCCCCCCCCCCCCCCCCCCCCCCCCCCCCCCCCCCCCCCCCCCCCCCCCCCCCCCCCCCCCCCCCCCCCCCCCCCCCCCCCCCCCCCCCCCCCCCCCCCCCCCCCCCCCCCCCCCCCCCCCCCCCCCCCCCCCCCCCCCCCCCCCCCCCTTTTTTTTTTTTTTTTTTTTTTTTTTTTTCCCCCCCCCCTTTTAGTAAATAAAAAACACTAGTGATTCCATACAGCTATTCATATATATTCTTATCACTTTCAACTGATTCTGGTAATAAATTAATTCTTCTACATGTTTCTGGTTCCAGATACACAAAAAATAAAGGGAGATCAAGGCTTAAAAGGATTTCCAGGTGTTACTGGGATCCAAGGGCTCAAAGGGGAACCGGGGTTAAGAGGAGAACTAGGAGATCCGGGAAGCCAAGGGCTTAAGGGAGAACAGGGTACAAAAGGACCACAAGGACAGAAAGGGGAGCCAGGGTTAAGTGGAGTTATTGGAGCAATCGGTCCACAAGGCCGTAGAGGTGCAATAGGAGTTCAAGGGACACTAGGGTTTAAGGGAGAGAGGGGTGATAATGGTGCGATAGGGGAAAAGGGGAGAGAGGGGGGAAAAGGGCGACCGGGGCCAGAGAGGAATGAAAGGAATTAAGGGTGATAAGGTCATTTTTGTATATATCTTTTATATTTACGCTCATATATCTCATTACAGTACTTTCCTTTTTATAATACACAAATATAAATGTAATAAAAATTAAACAATTTTCGATTAAATTTAACTGCACAGTATAATGTTTGTAGTTATGCTCGGCTGCTAGGAAAAATATCAATAATATATTCTGTTTTTTAGTAATTGTTGTTTCAGCAATAGATCATCTATGAAAATTTCAACTGTCTATTATGGCTTAGACAGACAAGTCTCAGAAATAGGGCTTCCGCTTTTACGCTTTGTGTACGGAACCCTTATAAATTTCATGCAATACATTTAAATCGCATGAAAACTATTTCAGGGTGAGGCGATTCCCGGGCCTCAAGGGCCTCCTGGTCGTCCAGCCCCTTACAATGTATACAGCCATCTTTTGCACATTAACACGCCGAAGGACGATACTGGAAGTGGTATTCAAAAATTTTATATATATATATATTTGTTAAGCCTCGTCTATTTGGCGAAAAATCATTTAAATCTATATTTTGCAAACTTTAATAGGGACTGAGTTTTGATGAATTAAAGCTTTTATCTGACCATGGGTGATTACTGGTACGGTCAGCAGAATCACTGCTCGGACACTTTCAAATATATTCGCGTATAACATCACTGTATGTAGACAAATACTAGCGTGTAAAACTCACTTTATATATATTACTCGCGTATAACATTTAACGTAATCCATTTTTTGATCCTGCTGACTGTACAGTTATAATGAAATTAATTGAATCAGGCGTTACTTTGCGGAAGTCCATTGTTCAAAAACCCAATAGACCAGTATGGAAGCAGTACTCCGCGAAAAACCCTCAACCACTCAACGCACGCTTCGTCTCCGACACCGGACATCATACAGGAGATGTTGCCATTACGAACAGCGTTCGGTTTTTTCAGTTATAATGAAATTGAAATCACATATGGCAAAACAACGTTTGCCATGATCAGTATATAAGCTTTATTATCCTTTCGTTAAGCTTAAAATTTGATAGTAATAGTCAATATTTACACGTCTCTTAAATACTTGTTTTTTTTTTACTAAAAATTACAAAATCGGTTGGAATAGTAAAAACATCCGCTACATTAGTGATTGCGTTTCCGGCATAAGGGACTTTAAAGAATAGGTCGAATCCCGTTGTATTCCATTCCATTCCAGCGATACCAGAGTCCGAAGCGCGCATCCGGTACCCCGGTACTCAGTTAAATCCAGCAAAATCGTGCGCAAACATTGAAGCTGATGGTAGTACAGGTACTTACTATTGTCATAGTAAATAAAATATACTTTCAATGAAATAATTATAATTAATTTGTCTACTGTTAACTGTGTTTTGTGTGTGTCTTAATGTGTATTCCGAATTTAGCATATATGTTATATTTTTTTTTTTATGTTTATTAAATAGATAAGCTGTAAGAATACCTTAAATATACATAAATAAATAAAATTATGTCTTCGCACAAAATTAACGAAACTATACGTTACAAATGCTATATTAAATATATAGCGTTGTATATTCGATGTAAATCATTAGTGATTCATTTTATTATGATGGGAATCGAACTACCCTCAATTATGCTATACGCGTCAACCAAGGGTCGTCTGAGACTGGATGTTTAATATTTGTAATAAAATAATAAATAAATAATAATAGTATTAATGCGCGTACATAATGAAATTGTTTTTTTACAGATGGAGAATACTATCTGAATCCGGAAAGCGAGTTTATTGCTAAATGTGATTTTATAAAAAAGAGCGCATGTTTGAGCTTTTACGAAGAGGAGCTTACGCTGTGCGACAAAAAGCCATGTTGGCTCCTTAAGTCTGGATTCAATATTGGAAATATTTATAAAAATGTAAGTAGCTTGAATATCTCTGCCAATAAATTAATAAAAAATACGTGGATACCACCTTGGGTCCTTCAAAATAAACCAAAGAACCGGCAACGCACTCGCGAGTCTGCCAATGTATACATGGGCGATGTATTGTGTCAAACCCCGGTCCGTTTGTCTGTTCTGTAAAATTTGAATGATTCCAAAAATCGGTTACTCATACTCAAATTTTAATCATATTTATATCTAAAAATAGTATTATTATACTGTTGCCTAATATTTGAACATAATTGGTTCTTTGGTTTAGACATTTATATGTAACATTGTAATTGTCATTTGAGAATCTAGACTCTTTGATTTGAGAGTCTAAAAATTGCATTCCATCTACACTATCTCAATGGATGGAAATCTCCCACAGTTCGCTGTAGAAGACATTTTCTTTTGTGACTTCCAGTCCTTTAAATAGAACATTCATTCAAAGGTCGGCAACGCAATCACTAGTGGAAATAACAAGAACTGCATTTGTTCGACCCAGTACACGCAATGCATACAACACAATTTCTCGATGTATACATTTTTTTAAAATATATGTATAAGTGTTAAATGTACCTTAAATTGGGGACTCTTTTTTTCAGCAATTCCAAAATGTAAAATATCTGAGCACGTTAAACGGAACAATACGTTCCACTCACAAGATTTCTATTACTTGCGAATACCTCGCATTGAGTAAAGGATCCAATATGCAAATACAATTGCATCATATGTTGTTAATCGGACCAGAAGCGACAAAGGAAACTCCATTGTTTTATAAAGTGAATGGTGATGATTGTGTAAGTAATTTTCTTATGTTTGCCAAACCTGAATACCAATAAAACTCAAATCGTTGCTAATATATTTTATTCCCATTCATTCAACTGTGGACCACGATCAAAGCACCTACGGTATGGTATTTATACCCAAAGCTTCTTTGAAATGATTTAGTAAATATATTAATTAATAATAATCAAAAATAATGCTAATAGCGCCATCTATTGTTGATACTACGACACACATCCATAATTGGCATTTGAACGTAGGCTTTTGTGAATAGTTCCGACCTGGAATTTAAAAGCAAATCTATTGTAAAAACACAGTACATTTTCTAAGCCTTTATTTTAATTTCCCAATGTAAGCAACATTGGGAAATTAAACGCCAAGTTGAAATAGGGTATTAATATGTATTGTTAATAGCGCCACCTATTGTTGAAATATGAAACTAAGTGTGCTTTGTATTTGCGTTGCAGAGAAGTAATAATTAAATCATACGCGTTGAGTTATCACTCCGGGTTTTTGGGAGTCGGGAGTCCGGGTTTTGGGAAAATATAAACACCACCATCAGAAATATTTCAAACATATTATTAAAATCCTTAAATAACTAACATTGATATAAGCTCAAAAATACATCGTATCGTAATTCATATTTTTTACCAAACTTATATATCCGCTTCCAGATTTCTATTGGATCAACGTATTTTTATTACCATACTATGTTTAAATAGTTCACTATAAATCATTAAAATATGATATTTTGTACAAAAAATTAATTTGTGTTTTGCAGACTAACGATGGCGAGGGAGTTGCCGAAATAGAAATAACGATGTATGGTCCTTTCATACCAATCACGGACTTCTACATAAAAGATTATAAAGAACAATCCAAAATTATATTTGATAGAACTCAAGTCTGTTTTTATCATAAATAAATCTAACCACACACATATTCGTTTTATTCAACCTCCAAATCTTTGATAGCATTAACCAGACTTGACCACTGGATCAGATAGATTGCTTAGAAGGAACCCCAAATTTTCGAAAACCCGGCACAATTTGCGTAGCAAGATTGGGCCACGCTCTCTTGTCTAGTCGATTTTGCTGTATAATAGTTGGATTTTCGTGCATGTTCTTTGCAAATTTTAATTTTACATTTAATTAGTCAATATGATAGCACTCGTTACCTTGATGTCTTTACATAGAAAACCTGTTCGTGTTATTTAACAAGAGTGTGAAATCACATGAACGAAGTTATGGGCACCCGCTTGTTTTAGTCACAGACGAGTAATGGAAACTTTAAATCATGCTTAATTATTCAAATTTAAATTTTTTTAATTTGTTCTATGAATATTGGTTGATGATTTAGATTTTTTTTTAATAATTTCAATAGTATTTACCAACTTTTCCAGGTTATTGTATAGCGTTGCCTGGCGCTAATCTACTAACGAATACCTCTGTTATTACATACATTATTCTATTAATTATGAATATATCTGTGCTTAACATAAACGTAAAGAATTTATTTGCAGACATCCGTCTGCTCGTATTTTTCATTAAACATGTTTACTTATTGTTTAAGATAATGTAAAAGTTTGTATATGATTTTACTTAAGAATTGAGCACATATCTCATTCGTCTGGTGTAACTATATTCAAATAACATATTTTTTATTTCTTCCATAAATATCAGCATATCTGGGTAAAACTAACGTAACATGTAGAGCGGAAAATGAAATAATCTACACAAAAACCTATTTTGAAATTATTTATTAATTATCTTGCTTTGACATCGCCTAATTGTTTTATATATAATATTCCACATTCGTTTGAAACCGATTGGTTCAGGCGGGCTGATATCAGAAATCTTTCCTTCTATACTGAAAGAATGAACCCTCAGTTCCAATTCTTCGTGAGAAGGTGAATTAGTCTTCTGTGCCACCCAACGCAGGGGTTTTGAGAGCCTGAATCGTTATATACTATATTAGTGAATTAAATATATATCTGCCAAAAAAATGTTTTAAAATACTTATTTGAACTCTACGCCAGTATCCTCTTACTGACAGCTAGATAGGAGTATATTGAACTTATTAATGTAGTATTAATATCTCTCCAAAACGAGTGCCTTGGGTGCACCCTACCTACCACGCTCTTATAAAAAAAAATCAGTAAAAATAGTGCCATATACCGACTAAGGAAGTGGTGGATCTTTTTAATTTTATTTCATGTTCATACATAAAGATTTTTGAGTTTGCGGTTTCTTGAAGACTAATCATACAAATTAATGCTTCATTAAAACTTACAATTTTAAAAAACTACGTCTTACTCTGAGAAATAGTCCATATCCGTTAATGTATCTGGCAATTCCCGTCCATCAACATTCGGTAGTGTTACACATATGTATATCAGTATTAATGTTATAACAACGATCACTATCATCATTGTAACATCTCGAATCTCCTGGGTCGAGATAAGGTACGCTGTCGTGGTGGAAATGTGTCCCACTGAGTAATAACAACCAAACAGGGTCGCTCTACATTTAGTAGCTAGGAGCCGTGGTGTAATGATTAGAAGTAAGGCGTGGCTGATTACTCCTGAAGCCAAGCCTAATGTGGAAATGATTTCAACGATTAGAACCTAGAAAATATCGTATTACAAGTGTTGATTGTCGTACGAGTTTCTTAACGCCTGCTGAAAATGTATAGCAAACTCCATTTAATATTTTTTACACTATTATACAGATAATGGCATTACATAATTTATATCTTATCCGTGTCTGATATAACTCATCAATACACATCAAATCTTAAAAATCAATCAAATCGTAAATTGAATTATATCAAATGACGTAATTGCCTAAGTCTGGACTGGTGCATGAAGGATTCCGTTATTTTTGGAAGCCCCCTTAAATGCTTAATTTATTCTGATTTTTGTTAATTGTATCAAATATTGTATTAGCTGTTATAGCGGCATCAGAGCCAATAATTTATAATAAACTAATTTATTTCTTATCTCGACTCACGGTGAGATATAGTCTGGTGACAGACAAACAGCAAAGTCTCATAAATAGAATTCCCGTTGTTATGCTTTGGATATGCCATAAAAACGTTTCATACACAGATACTTACATTTAGATTTATTCTTGTCTTGAAAACGAAAATACTAGTTAAAGTTCCCAAAATAAAAATATTAAGTGCCAACAGATTTCTCAATTTCATTCTTCTTCCCAAAAAAACATTCAAAACTCCCATAAATGTTGTCGTGGGTAATATTTTCGCTGGAGCATATTTTGGATGTTTATATACTTCTATGTATAAAGGACACCATAGAAAGAAGTATAAAGCCCAGAATATAAGGCAAGATAGAACAAGAATTCTAACATTATGAGTGCAAAATATGGTACAACATGTCCATTCCTCATCTAAACATCTGTACGCCTGAAAGAAAATTAAGGCTTACTTACTTAGATTTACCTATAATATGTGCAACTGTCTCTAGGAGTAGGCGAAACACATTTGAATCGGCAAACTGAAATTCTACATCATATTAGTCTATTTATTATAACTAACAAGCGCAGTGTATAAAATAAAATGTCAATATGTGACATATCGATAACTGTTGCTATCTGATTTCCTATTTTTTATGAAATGCAAGTGGAATTCATTAAACCTGTTATCTTGACCTATTAATAACTTAATGATTAGTTGCTAGCCGTCTCATGTTTTATCTATATGACGCGTCACTTATGGCGCGAATATTAACAAAAATCGGACAAGTGCGAGGCGTGCACGAAGCGTTTATAATTTCTCTAGTCTCTGTTTTTATAAAATTGATAAGATTGTTATGAATTGAATATTCAACAAGTGACATATTGAGAAGATTATATAACAATCAATTGATCTTAACTAAAATAATTGTTTATTTGTTTTTAATGGTGTATTCATGTGTGACAAATGAGATGTCATAAATCATGTAACATACCTACTCTGTGATCAACTGGCCTTATTTTGAAGTCTTTACATAATTTAACGCGATTTTTCTTTGCAGCATTAAATATTATCTTTTCAGCTGAAGATATGTTTTTGCTGTATAGCAACCACTGTGGTGATTCAGGGATCCATCTACAAAAGAGGAATAACTATTTAAGAGATTAATTTTAATATTTGCCTACTATGCTATAACAAATTATTTGTTGAATAAATTGAACGAAGTACGTTATTAAAATGTATTCATATAATATTGACTAGTAATAGAATCTAATGTCAAGAAAGAAGGTATATTAATAACAATATAATTAAACATCTTCTTTAGTAGTTTTCATTTAATCCATGGAAACCTGACCACCTGGAAGATGTTATAGAAAAGTTATGACACTTTATATTAAAAAAAGCACATGCATTTTATCCTATCTATACGGAAATCAAGCCTGAAGCTTATATTTCATCGTTACCTGATTACAACAAGCGGCAACAGACCCACTAAAAATGCTATAAAGTTATAGGTTTCAATATTTGGAGCTGTATTCGCAACTGACAGCATACAGGTGGTGTTTAAAAGCCGAGAGAAAGAGACCATAGATCCTAGAAATGTACGCCATTTGTTACTTGCGATTTCACAGACTGCAAATAATAGTTGTAATGAGCACAGCGAAGTGAAGCTGACAATTGACGGCCGCTATCAACTTTGCCGGATAGGTCCGTATTTGGCTCCTCTACAACTTGAGTTAATTAGAATTTGAGGCTATTTTATCTCTCTGGTATATCGCAACCCTATAAGAAAACAAATATAATACCTCCATAGCCAACGTAGAAAGAAAAGAAAGAGAAGAAGAAAAGTCGGCAATCAGGACTTTTTACAATTTAATTTAATTTTGTTTATACAATGTATCACAGTATGGCTCTGCAGGTGCAAGGTTAAACCCCCCAGTGGTTTTTTTGGTGCCTACCAAATGTATTTG